>CABFOQ010053085.1:22375-37826 GCA_900660455.1 Gephyroberyx darwinii
TTCTGGCTGCTCTCAGCAGGGGTGCCACACACACACATACCTACCCACTAACTGCATATTACACACACACACACTTGGGATTTATGAGACAATGTATTTATTTAAAAGCAGCTGTCTGTTGTTTTTCTCCAGTCCTGTTGATGTATAAAACAAAAAAAACTACTTATAGCAGATATTGTTTTTTTTAAAATTATATAGTCTTTGATTTGATCGACCAATAAAATCTAGGATAAGTCAAAATGCTCAATATGCATTTTGAAAAACAATTGTTGCTTGATGTTCATTACACAATATAGAAATCGATGAGGATCAGGATAATGATTACGATTGATGATTGAAAAATAACCTGACTTTACTTCAGTTGGACAAAAGCACATGTTAACTGTTGAACTTAAACTTGCATTATGCTTAACAGAAAAGGTCCTCAGTCCTGCTGCTCTGATCCCGTCTCAGTGCATGATGGCATCACATCTGAAAAGAAAACTTGCAATGGCAAGGTGTGGCAACTTAGTTTCACAGATGCATGTCCTCATGACATCCACTTTAAGTCTTCTACTCCATTATCTCCATGTGATGTCCTTCACGTTGTTTGTACAACTCTCCCCACATGTCCAGCTTCCTTTCCTTTAAAGCAAACAGCTGTTCACTGCAACGGCAGAAGATGAGCCAGGTTCCTCAGATGATTCAGGAGAGCAGGGCTCGGTTTGGTCTGTGGGAGGTGTTGCGTGGGATGGACAAACATCACATCTACCCCTTCTTGGATACCGTCCACCGTTGTTGGCTCAAGTACAGCTAAAGCCTGACACTCCTCTTGAGTCAGAGGTAATTCTCTTGATATCCTGCCACCTGTCTTCTTTCTCTCCTGACTTTCTTTCCCATATTTTCCTTTGGCAAGACTTGCAAAATGTGACCACCTCACGTCCTCCCAATCCCTTTGATACTTACTAATTGCAATAATTTTCTTTCCCATTTGCCTTGTTTTTGGTTATTTGCGCTGCTCCCCGTTTCCTTGGAGAATAGCACGCCTTGTTTCTTCTGTATTTCATCGAAGAGAAACTGAATTTCCTCTTTGGAAAAGCTGTTTTTCTCCACAGCCATATTGGTGTCAAGAGGGACTTCACTCATTACACTCTTTTTATAGTCTAGGGTCTGTCTAATTGGATAATTGCATGGCAAGGTGATTGAGTCTGTGAGTCCATTGAATGATTGGCTCATGCTGCACCACACAGCAGTAGCATATCATTTCATTAGTGGGCTAAAGGTGATAAATTATAATGATACATTTCTGCATTTAAATATATGTGTAACCGAGCCTACATTCAAAATCTACATGTGACAAGATAAAGTTCATAGTTGACAGTTCAGAGAAAGATCTCCAAGAAAACTCAATACTGTTGCATTTTCCTGTTGAAGCCACATATAGTAGGAGCTTATTATAGCTTATATATATGTCATCTGTTAGCGTCTTCACATTTATCTCATAAAGTCTCAAGAATCATTTATCTCTCTGTTATCTCCTTATTGCTCCTAAGGGGATTTAGGAGAAACATTTCAGACCAAGGTGATCACAAAATGAGATAAAATTGTGATCCCTATCCCTAGGAGATGGAGAAAAGACAACTGAGCAAAAGGTTTTTCCTCTGGGGTGACTTTTCAAGATCATTTGCTAATGGGAAACCCACCCCAGTACAGCAGTATGGGTCAACCCAGCTTCTGGATTGAAATAGATTGATGTTTAGGATTCCCGTCAGATTAAGGATGGGGCTCAAACTTCGAGTATGATCATCATGCAACCAAGTCGTATTCTAACATATTTGTGTTGAAAGCAGATATTTCATGCACTGGTTCTTAATTATGTCAGCATTTGACATCCTGCAGTCTTGCTCGCCTCCTGAAATCCACTGTGGAAAATAATTTCCTTGGCCAGTGCAAACACAGTACAGAGGAATTGAGTTGTTTTGGCTTTATCAGGTAATGTTTGATGATATTGGCTCACTCACTTAAAAGGGTTTCAGACATGCACCAGAGCAGCAATGAATTCCATTTAGCTGTAAACCAACTGAATAAAACATTGGAAACCCTATAAATGTCTTAGAGAGAGTGATGGATGTGCTGTGCTAGACTCATTTTGGATTAATCACATGTTGCCGTTGACAGGCATACACACTTAAGGCCGCGTAATATCATCTGATATCGTACATATCGAGTGAAACAGGAGGCGGAGGTCATGTGAGTGAAGCAGGCAGCAGTTGGACATAGAAATAGTGTGATGGATTGGTGTCTACACTTGGCTGACCGCTACAATGTGAGTTAAGTTTTCAGGTTCAGTGAAAGTTTTTCCTTTTTAAGCATGACCAATACCCTAACCTTAACCAAATTGTTGCCTAATCTTAACTGTAACCGTAACCTTAACCTGAAGTCCCAGGTTTGAGCCCCCATGACGGCAAGCATCTCCTGTGCTCCTTGAGCAAGACTCTTGAATCTTACCAGCTCCAGGGGCGCTGTAGTGTTCGTGTTGTGTACCTGACCTCTGACAAGTGAAAGTGGAGTGAAAAGAGAATTTCCCCTTTGAGGATCAATAGTATCACTGTCTATCTACTGTATCTATCTATTTTTGTTTAGAGGAACACAGACATAGACAGTCACACACACACACACACACACACTCTTAAAGGTTGTGCCAGCAGCACGACCATGAATTGTGTTTGTTCAGTAATATGACAATAAACCCAGGGGTCAAAACACATATTTCTCTTTCTGGTCAGTCTGACTGTTCTGCTCTGTGATCTATCTCAGCAGGTGCACAAAACACACACACACACACTCAAACAAATACCTCACGTCCTCATTAAACATAGTAAACGCTGAAATCAATGTTCACAGCAGGAACTGAATGGACCACACTAAGCAGACTAAAACTATTAGCATTTAATGGGAAAAACCAATATGGACTTGCGTTGCACCACAATAGCATGGCTCAGAATGGGGCATTAACACACACAGCGAATTCTGACTGTCAGCATGCTAACTTCATTAGCAATGTGGCTCCATGCTGGTTATGGAAATAGGATTGACTGCAGGATGGTAGGGAGGGAGTTAGCATGCTAGCATGAGTTTTATAATTGAAGTCAATTGGAGACAAAGTCTGCAAGGGTGAATGCCCGTGTTGAAATATGACATCCCTCTGTGTGTGTGTGTGTGTGTGTGTGTGTATGTACAAGCCCTGCTTTCATTATGGACAACCTAGGTGAATAATATGACTAAAATATGACATCTGACATCTTTGAGCGTGTGTGTGTGTCTTATGTAGGTGAATCATCTAGGCATACAGTATGTTCCTCTTTGCATCCTGCCTTGATAATTGAAGCCAACCTCCTGTGTGTGTAATAGGATTGACAAACGACGTGCTCTTTGCTCCCAGTGTCTGTCATGACATACATGAGAATGAAAACAACAGCTTGGATCATACGTGGTTGGGAATTGAAAGTTGTGTCTGTGAAAGAACTCAAAACAAGAGTGAGAGCTAAGTGACCTTGGTGGTACAATTTAGCGTGGGTGTTTGCTGTGTCAAGTTGAGCTATTTCTTTATATTTGTGTTGCTGTTTGTTGAGCGGTGAATGATGAATATGAACAATAATGTTTGCACACACATACTGTATGTGGATATATAGTTTAGTGCTAAGTGTACTAAGTGCAGTACTAAGATTATTTTGCTAAAAATTGTGATCACAGTTATTAATCACAGTGTTATCACCAATGATCACCAATGGTTTTATTACACTTTTTACATCTTACCTCAAGTCTTAACTATACTATACTGGAGTAAAAAATCCCTGACATGTTCCTGGCAGGATAACATCCCTGAGGTCCGAAGGTAAAATTACCAACCACCAGAAACTCCTTGCTGATACAAATATTGTCCAGAAAGGGCTCATGAAAAACATCCAAACACCTGCCTGCTTCTCTCGTTCACATCAAAAAGCTTGCAGCAGATGTCTGTCAGGTCTTTACTGCCCATTTTGTCCTGGTGCACATGGCACACTGCCAAATGGTTGAGACAGGCTTGAGATAATGTGGATCTGAGCCATATTGCAAGTCACCTAAGCGCACTGCAGCTCCACAGGAACAACTAGCAACAGCCTCGACGTGATCAAACTGGCGTCTAACCTCAACTGGCATTCCTCTCAGTACAGCAGCAGCTTCAGAACTGGACTGGCAGGTGTACTTGATGTACTTCACCAGCACCACTGACAGTTGGGTCTCTTCAACCTTTATCAAGGTTTTGCTGGCTGAATCAATCTGAAAACTAGCTCATCATATAATATCGTCAATCCAGGCACTTTAATGTAAGTCATTTATTTAACATCATGTCATATCAATTTATTAATGAATGTAAAGTTGCATCTCTCTGCTCACACTTTTTTTGCCTTTGGTACTGTTGAAAAAACAACCTTTTATCATCCTTCCTTTCTAGCATTCTGTTGTTGAACAGCTTGCTACCATTACCATCAGGCTCTCTCTCTCTCTCTCTCTCTCTCTCTCTCTCTCTGTTTACCAATATTAGCTAATGCAATTCACCAGCTAGATGCAAAGTAAATTATTTGAATGAACAAAGAGGTAAACTTCAACCTGTCGATACGCTGTCACCTCTAAAGCCTACTACTGCCCATAAAAGGTGTTCTCTCATATAACTGTTAGTACAAACAGTCTGTGTGGTGATTTAATAACGTCTACTGCTCGGTGTCATAACATCAGATGTTTTTACCTCCCCGCTGCGGACAGCTGGATGCTGCCCCAGCGTTATTCAAATTTCTCCTTCCACCCAAGCCAAATTCAAGAGAGCAGACCGACCTGCGAGCCGCCAAGCAGCCAGTTGTGTGAAACATACTTTGAATTGTAGATTGATGTACTGCATGATAAACTGACATTCATTTTGAGCACTGAGGTTTGTCATCTGGCTGCAATGTGAATGAACTGCATTTTACACAACAGACAGAGAGAACGTGAGATTGCTGAGTGAAAAAAAAAAGAAATTGACCAAAAACATTGGCAGGGACGTTTCAATGCACCTTGAAAGTTGTACATGTGCATACCAACCATACCAGAATCTGTCTATGCTTCCTCTTAGGGATGGAGAAAAGAGTGGGACTTCTACAATGGCTACATATGTATACCCTTGTCTAAACTGCCAGGTTGACAGAGTGTTGCATAGACTACCGGCCTTTAAAACAGAGGGCATTGGTTCACGCAGTGTGCTGACTGTCACGTTGACAACATCACAGCCAGGACAGCTGACATGTTTGTCATGGATATTTGTCTAACCAATTTTTTGAGTCGAGCTGACAGACAGAACGGCAGTGATAAAAAAGAGCTGAATAAATTCTGGTGGACAACATGGTGACATACAGAGCACCACCGCGCCATGGCAACTTAAGCACCATCACCGAATAGTGTTATCTTGATAGAGCTAATCATCCCACAATGGTCGGTTATGCCAGACATTTGTGACAAACGTTACTGAAAAGCTGATTTTAAGCAAACAGGGAGATTTATGAATGTACACACAGGGTCATAGACACACACAGACTGATAATGTATGACATATACTCTTCATTTATTGTTATTTTAATGTTAAAAAAATCCATATTGCAGCTTTAATGTACACTGGCATAGAGTGATGTCATGACAGCTGTCATTTTTGTCACTGATATTTGTCGAACCACTGAGCAAATTCTTCAGTTTACTTTTTTTGTTGTTATTTTATTCGACAGAGGCTGACAGACAGAGGGGCAGTGTCAGCAAACAAAATGACAGTGAAATGACAGCTGGATAACTCATGGAAGACAACATGGTGCCTTTGGGGGGAGTTCAGGGGCAAAGGCCAACTTTGAGATATTTTTGGATTGGCAATTGTAACTTGAAAACATTGATGTGCCCAGTAGAATTATACACTTTATGTAATCATGAGAATAAATCTGTATTGCACGGAGGTGTACAACTCTTCTTTTGTTTGTCCCCAACACTATACAGGAGGCAGGTTGGCAGACAGACAGCGAAGAGTTGACAGCTGAGTATGTTGTGGAAGACAGTGTGGGAGGCGGTGATGTCTTCGTCTGTCAATGGTGAGTCAAAGCTAACCCCCGGATGGCTCGAGAACAAACCTTATTCTTTCAGGAACTGGAGAAATCTGTTTACCCACCTCTGGGCAGCAGGCTGAGGCACATGCTGCATACTCAAGATGTAATGGGTTCGAACTCCGCTCATGACCTTGCTTGTCATGCTCTCCCTCCTATCTTTTCTGTCACTCTCCACTGCAAACTCTTTCATAAAAAACACAGAAATGCAGAAATGTGGCAAACAGAGGTAAGGCCCAGCAGCAACAAGTCAGTAGGCGGAGAGAGGTGAGGAGCAGTCTGCACCTGATTCCCATTAACTTCGTCGCATCTTTCTCCTCTGCTTTAAGTTGCTGGTAAACCATGCTCAAATGCAAACCACAAAAACGCAGCAAGAACTCAGTGGGTGCAAGGAGTGTTACATCATTTTGTCATTAAGCTACACAAAGTTGGACAACAACTTGCAAGCTATCTAATTAGTGTTACCTAGCAAACCTGAATTAGCAAAGCGGATAACATTGTTATCCATAAAAATAAGCTAAAGAAAGGCCAGTACTGCACAAATTGACTAAAGTTCACAGGTTCAATTTGGAGCACCCGTGGGGAGCACCCTGGCCAAACATGTTGCATCCAAAACACAAGACACCCGCCTGCAAACACACTGAAATTAACTGAAAAAAGGCACAGGAACATTCAAAGAAAGTGTCCTAAATGATCACAGCCCAAAGTTTACTCAATGAAGCCTCTGTTGGCCGCTGCTCAGCACAGGGCAACCGATTTGGCAACAGTATTTCAGTTGCCTCAGCAGAGTTGCTCCAACCTCAGAAGAATGTTTTCAGTGCCAGGAAAGGATTTGAATAGATTGTTGCGCCCGTGGCTTACCGTATGATCATAGTACATCATCAGCTCTGCAATACTTTTGAATTTAAGTGTGATGAAGTGTGATGTGTCTGACTTCATTTCAATCACCTGGCTCTTCAGCATCAATGGCTGATGCAGTACATTTGAAGCAGTCAGCCTCTCAGTATGTTGATGGGGGCTTTGATCTTCAGTGTGACCTCATCTGGCCTTCTCGGTGCTGGGATGGCTGATGTATTTTACAAAGTTGCTCACAGAATGCTGAGGATGTCTCCAACAGTGTGTCTCCAGTATTCGGTTACATTTTAGGCATAGTAGGCAAGGCAAGTTTATGTGTATAGCACCTTTCATACACAAGGCAGTTCAAAGTGCTTTACATGAGGCATTAAAATACATTTAAAACAAGGACATTCATAAAGACATTAAAAATAAATAAATAAATAAGAATAAAATAAAATTAGAAATGAAATCACAGTGCAAAAAGAATAAAAGTCATAGTGAAAGTTACAGTTCAAATATATATATATATATATATATATATATTAATGTCTTTATAAATGTCCTTGTTTTAAATGTATTTTAATGCCTCATGTAAAGTACTTTGAACTGCCTTGTGCATGAAAGATAGTACATTTTCTTTGCATTTCAGTACATTTCATTTGTTAATAATAGCCATCTACATTGGCTTGTTGAAAAATGCTGAATATGGGTTAATAGAACTTTTTAATTCTCAATTCAAAGCAACATTTAAAACTAAAAGTAATTGTCAGCAGTGTGCGTAGAGTAGTGGTTCCCAACACCAGTCCTTGGGACCCAGAGTATTGCTGATTTTAATTCTAGCCATCTAATTGGGACTGTTATAGACCTGGGACGCCAGGTGAATGCAATTAACTACCTGGTAGGATAGAAAACCAGCAGTACAGGACCGGGAGTTGAGAACCACTGCCATAGAGAAAAGAAAGGCTCTATTGATTTGAGAGTTGGTAGTTAAAAATGGCACTGTGGGACTGCTGAAGGTTTGGTTTCTGTATAGAGAGCCTTATTCTATGTGAAGAGAGAGAGAAGTATTTCAGCAGGGACCATGGCCAGTCAATCAGCCACCAGCCATTTTCTGTTTCTAAAACAGGCATTTCTATACTATTTGATTATGGCTACTTCCAACTGTGAAAAGGTTTATTTTTTGTCAGACATCCAGCATTGCAGGTCGAAACAGACAACCAGACAGTCAGTAAGACAGCTTGCATTGTTTCACCGTTCCAGTCTGTAAAACTATGTTTTTCTTCCTTTTATGAGATGAGTGGATCTTCTGAGTATGATGAGAGAAAGAAAGAAAGAAAGAAAAACAAAGAGAGTGAGGAGAGAAACAAATATGAGGCAGTGAAAAAAGAAAAAAACTGATGGTAGGGAAAGAAGTAGAGACAGATTCAGAGTGGACAGCAAAGAGAAAAACACAAAACAAAGCAAGATGAATGGGACCTTTTAGCGCTCTCAGTTGTTTTTCTTTTCTTTGACAAACAGTGACGAATGATGGATGAAATAAAACGTGTGGAGAGTGAAGGGGAAAGACTACAAGAGTGTCCCCGCAGACTCCAAATAATGAAGTAATGCCTTTATTACACTCCCACCAACACCCTCTGCAGTATATTTGTGTTCATGTCTGTGTTTTCTGTAGGTGTGTATTCCTATGTGTCGGTGCACGTGCTTGCTAGCACATTTTTGTACATGCATCTACTGCCAAAGTGTACCAGTTGCATTTGTGTATGTATCTTGTGCCAGTGTGTGTGTGTCCTCTCTCTGTCCATGGGGCCTATTACTCCAGCAGGGTGTTAATTATTCTGCTAATGCTTAAAGAGAAGTTCCCTTTGAAGATGCTCTCATCACCAAAATAAGGCTTTAATCAACGGTGTGTCCCCACTCGTTTACAACTCTCCTAGTGGCTAATTAACCAAAATACGACATGAGACAGCAGGGACGGGTGTGTAGGGGTGGACACTGAGGAATAGATGGCACACTGGCAATAGCTCATGCATTAGATGCCTGTCCGACCATTTAAAGAGTGATAGCTTCATAAGCAAAATGTTTGCAACACTGCAGGCTCTAACTCAGATATTTAGCTCTCATAAAAATCTGCAGAATTCAGTCTTATGTTAAAATGGAGCTCTGTGTCACTGTAATTCAAGCAGGATACCCATGTCACACTACTGTAGCCATCAGCGATCAGTAGAATCTGAATAGTCGCTTTGTTGTAGCATGTGGCTCTTCGTTTGTGGGGGTTTATCCATTGTGCTCCCCAACAAATCTTTAGCGTGTTTGCATCAGAGCATACAGGTTGTTTGGGAGGGTTTATTGTTTGTGCTCCCCGTTAAATCTTTATGCGGGGAGCATCATAAATAGCAGAGCCTTTAGTGCATAGCCGTAAACTTAGGTGGGCACGTGTCCTGGCCAGTTTTCTGTTGGCCTTAAACTGTGCCTACACTGCCAGATATGTAAAGGTCAATCCAATCCCTTGTGTGGTTTTTCCTGCTTAGCCCCACCTGTCTACAATGTAGGTCTACTGGGGACGCTGGTGCCGTAACAGGTGGGGCCGTGGGACTTTTGTCCTCCTCGCTTTGGAGGCCCAGTCCTCATTTTAAAGGATAATGTTAAATTGTTCACCTATTGCCATTGTTACGGTAACTCAAAATAAAAATAATCTGTATCTAGTAGCATTATTACGGTAACCTAAGTGCAAGTGCAGCTCACGCAATGTGAGACTTGATGAGTGTTGAGTAGTTTTTCATTTCATGTTCTTTCAGAACCACCATAGTTAATCACAATTTAACATGTCACAGCTGTAGACTAGGTTACTCAGACTATAAAGTTGTAGCAGTGGTGTGTGTAGGACCTTGCTGATCTGTGCAAACTTCACTGCTGTTGACTGGGGGATACAAAAATGGCATCAGTTAAGGCAACCCATTGCGTTTAAAATGCAAAGACAAGATGTTTATCATGGAGCTGTTTATTGTGGAATTAGAAGGCTTGACTCCAGGAGCAGTACACCCAAGGCACCGCTCATGTTAAAGGAAAACTTAAAGTTCAAAATCCTTTAATCCTTTTGGCTTGTTATTGAGGAGGCGAGTAATTGATAATAACTGGATTTTGGCCTATTCAATGAACAAGACCACGGATTAAAGGCTTTTTAACTTTAGTCTGGGAGAGGGCCTCAGATCATCTTTCTTTTGGGTCACAGTTTCTGCTAGTCTTCAATCTTTAGCCATATTAAAGGTATGGATCTTTACAAAGGTATATGGGAATAAGCCCTCTATCTCGTTTTTGCTTAATACTCTTTCTCTCCTGCCCCAGGTGTAACATAGAACCCATCTATCCTGCATTAGTACTACAATGGTAGCTCTGGTTAAAGCCCTGGGTCTTGCATCTATCCTATATTAGCACTGCAGTAGCCACAGCATTGTTGTGAAGAACCAAACAGAACATTTTAAGACAAAACTTTTGTCTCTCAAAACTACTGATTGCAGAAGGTCATCCCTTCTGAAAAACCGCAAACAGTATTTGAATTTCCAAACAAATCCAAGGGCGCTACAGTGAAGCAAGTCACAGATGTAGTGTGTCAAGCTCGCACCAACTGCACTGAACATTGTACTTCTATGATGGTCTGTGTCAGGCAATTACAATTTGTTTCTCAATTAGGGTAATAGCTTTTAGGATGATGAGTAGCTGTAAAATCTTGATTCCTTTTGTCTTTCTTGTCTCCCCCCATATCTAAATGACTTCATGAGCAGTAATTAGGATTGCTGCTTTTTAGGAAATTTAAGATTCATGATGTAACAGATTATACGGGTAGTTTCAGCCAAACAATCTGATTAGTTCCCCGACTCCAAAACTTCGCTGGAGTGAATCCAGCGATTCTATAGTGGCCCAATGAAGGGGGAGATGCCAGTCTTCTTTGTCCTAGCCCCACTACATGAACTAGACCAGGGGTGTCAAACCATGTGTCGTGGAGGGCCGAGAGTATGCAGGTTTTCGCTCCAAACAAAGACTACAGCAGGTTATTCCATTGGTTATCTCCCCCTCGACCAAAGAGGAGGGAATAATCATTGAAATCACCTACTGTAGTCTTTGATTGGAACAAAAACCTGCATACTCTTGGCCCTCCACGGTTTGACACCTTTGACACTAGACTAGATGAGATCCATAATGGGTAATGGGCCTTTGGCTAGTGGGCCCCCACAAGAATAGAGGTAGATTAGACCCTGGGTCCCAAGGTGCAAGCTAAATTTCTTATTTGGGTGCTTGAAAGTGTATAAAAGCCTGAATTACTCTTTGAATTAATGGCTATAACTGACTTTCTGTAACTCTCTGGAAGCCCTGCTGTTGAATCTTGTTCAGTATTTACAGTATATGTTGGTTACATTGATTTAGTGGTGTTCAGCATCATCATGTCAGTCATACTGTCCCTAAACTCCTGAAACGAGTCCACAACAAAAACTGAACTCCTAATGGGGCCATGATCAGTGCTTTAGGTCTTGATTCATTGTACAGCTCATGACTCATTGGATGTCAATGTCATGAAGCTCATGACAATGTACTAAAACCTCTCATGGCACTTTTTCTCACTACAGATTTAGAATTATTTTCTACAGGCATAGGAGCATCGCCTGGAAGTGGGA
The DNA here is from genome assembly GCA_900660455.1 of Gephyroberyx darwinii. Classification (NCBI taxonomy): domain Eukaryota; kingdom Metazoa; phylum Chordata; class Actinopteri; order Trachichthyiformes; family Trachichthyidae; genus Gephyroberyx; species Gephyroberyx darwinii. Next base: position 34,014 of record CABFOQ010053085.1, read on the forward strand.
AATATTATGCTTGAAAGTCAGAATGTCACTCTCAGAATATTTCTCTCTTTCTGTATTTTTTAAAGGTTAGAAGGGTAGAAATACAATTGCAGGTAATAGGTCTAATATGACCCTAATTTAACTAGTTATAGTAATGCTACAGGCCTGCCTCCACAGGGGGAATTAAAATGAGGTCATTTTGTCGTTTCCTTAAGAATCATAACTGACAGCATTAAAAGGTCTCATGAGATGCTCAAAAAAACTAAAAAAGTGCCTGAAAAAGGGGGCCACATGTTGTGTTAGTAGCCTTCATTTTTTAGAAATCACAACCAAGTGCAATACATAGCCTTTGTTGAAGTCTCTTACTCTTACTTGGAAGTCTTTTACTGTATGCTTTCTTAATCACTGCTGCAGCTGTCTTCCGATGCCTAGAGCAAGAGTTATATGAAGAAGTACTCTGTTATTTAGCTGGTTGACAGGCATTAATGTAATGAAGGGCTAGGGTTAGTTAGGAATAGTATAGATAGAATAAGATAGTATTGTCTGCAGTACTAATGCAGCATAGATGCACAGTGGGTTGCTATCACTAATTCACATGAATAGCATGATCGACATGTCACCGTAAGTCCATTAATTTCCTACAGAGCTGAGTGACCATGGAAACTCGGCTGACGTGTGTGGACCGTCCACAGGCAATATGATTTCCGCACTTCCTTGTGTCCCTACCCTACCGTGCTCTATGAACAAGGGTTCTGACTAGCAAATTGAAAACGCACAAAAATTTGACAACATCCATTCAAAGCATCCCAGTTGTCTACAACCTTTATTTGAAAGACTACAGGAATAGACATCTCAAAGATGATGCTTGGCGCATCCAGTTGTTGGGGTCGACGGTAACAAAAAAGCAACAAAAAAATACTTTATTTGCTTCTTCGTGCATGAGACCACTACATAGATGCAATCAGAGCCTCTCGCAATAGAGCGGCCCAAAAATAGAGCGGCTAATCAACAATGTCGCTCGCAGTGTGAAAGCCCTGTATGGCCTCGTGCTAGATGAATTGCAATTCTTCAGGTCTGGTACGATCATCTGGCTTACACTTCAGCATGTGTTATGGTGCATGAGTTAGTGAGTACGATGAAGCAGTTAATTAGTCATCTTCTACCAAGGCCATCTTAAAAATGATTTTTCTTTGAATCCTCAGTAGAAGGGAAACTATCAGCAGTTTACACAAAGCAACTGAAAATTGGCGTTTGCAAAAACCATCCTCAGAGGTCACTGTGGTAAAGGGTCACCTGCAGTACATCACCCCTTGGGGCAGGTTGGGGTTCTGTGCATTGCTCAAGGACATTCGGGAAGCAATCACAGGCATTGTAAACTAATAATGGCATACCAGCCACCCTGCAGTTGCCAGCTCACTGCTGAAATAAACTCTTGACAACCTTTTGTTTAGGCTTAATATTAAAGGTCACCAGCCTGAAGAGCTTAGGCTAGCAGAATCAGGATAATCTTTTACATCACTTCTTAAAAGTTATTTTATACACTTACCCTCAGGTGATCTCTTTAGTTGTTTTTTATTTTTACTAAATCCTACCCCTCTATTCTTGTCTTTTTATCTTGTGGTGCCTTCTTGTTTTAATTTATAGTATGATGTTTGCTTTTATTTGATTTGTTAAAGCACTTTGTAAACTCACTTATCATAATGAGTGTCTGCCTCTAGGCCATGTTGGAGCCACAGACAATGTAAATACAAGTATGGTAAAGACATATGGCAGCAGTTTGCTTTAAACGGTGCACAGATATTAAACTTGGAATTCAAAATGGTGACGCATTTCCATAGCAGATGTTTTGTATTTTATATTGATGGTATGATTTGATTTGGTCATAGGTTAAACTCTGGCCCTCATTATGTGGAGGGCACACTGGTGCCTTTTTAGAAAGGGCAGACCATGCAGTTTGTTTTATTTGAATTATTCAGCCAGTATAGGCTGATCGGGCTACAGAGGACTTCGGATGGATGGATGGATGCAAGATGATTTTTAGATTAAATGTTAGATATCACAGTTGGGGGTTTGGGTCAAAAATGTACATTCTTTCTGCGTTATTTACTTTCCATAATTGCTTCTCTATACAAATAATCCAAACAAACTGTTCAGATGCAACAGATTAAGATTGTTTTTCTAATTAAAACAACTTCATCATGAGAAGAATGGGTTGATCAGTGGACTCATCCTGAACTGTGGCCTTCATAATGTAGAGTGACTACATAATACACTACATAACTAAGAGACACAATGCTCAAACTGTTAGACACACAGCCCTGCTATCAAATTGTGCGTGTGTGTGTGTGTGTGTGTGTGTGTGTGTGTGTGTGTGTGTGTGTGTGTGTGTGTGTGTGTGTGTGTGCGTGTGTGTGTGCACTAAACTGTGTCAAGTTATGCCACCGAACGGGGACATGCTGGTAGTTTGATAACTCTGTCTCTCTGCTCTGCGTGTAATTGTACTCGGCCTCCATAATTAACTGTTGACAGTTCAAATGTTTAAATTTGGCGTTTAAAAGTGTCCAGAGTGGGAGCATTCCTGAGCTCCCTACACTGAAAAAAACTGTTAGTGTCATATTCAGTCTTAAAATGCTTAAAACGAGAGAAACATGGGTTATAACTCCACTTGTTACTAATACATCTCCACTGGTTTCAGGAATTTCCTAGGATCAGGTGTCAATATCAAAATAAGGCAGATAATTTCAGTAGTATCAAAAAAGATACTAGTGACTCAAGAAATTCTCCAAACAAGTTGATTTGTATTGGGAATGAAGTGAAATTTCTCACCCTATTGGCAGATCTTTTTTCATTTACTTTATGACTCATTTAAGACTTGCTACTTGATTTTTGCAGTATATAGATGGCATACCATCTTCTGAACTGTGGCTCCTAGGCTTGTCTTGAGAGCATGGCCAGACATTTTTGTGGCAAGAATGCTGCAAATATGGATTAATATTTTCCAAGCTTTTGGGGAGCAATTTGCCAGCAATGAGCGACCGCTGCTGTTAAATTAACGTGGAGGATACACAGGAAATGTTATGATCAGAGCACAAAATTACTACAATCATGTCTTTAGATGTATTAATGGCTTGTGTGGCTTAGGACAGAGATTTCAATAATTGTTCATTTAAAAGTTTCGATTTTGCTGTTTCGCTGTGTCTAGCGAAACAAATACAAGTGGTGTGTTTGGTATTGAACTGATATAAATACAGGTGGGTAGACTGAGAAAAAATGAGCTTGAGCTGAAAGGGAGAAAACACTTTCTATATGTTTGTATATGTGTACTTTTATTTTGTAAGCAAAAATAAGAAGACATATACAAGGACATACTGCCTGCTGTGTTGCATCACAATGTTTTATCTAATGTTTCTAGTCTTTGGAGCATGTTGGTCCAGGTAGGCTTCAACTGATTTAGCACTGTTCGTACTGGTAATTGCACCATTCAACTACTCGCTAGCATCCCTACCTGCTAATCTGCTGTAAAATGTATTAATTTATTGATACATTGAACCATTTATTTTCTATTTTTCTTGTTTTTATTCCATTTTCTGGCCGTAGTGGGTGTACTGCAGCCTAACACTATTCTAAGTTCTTCTCATGTTATTGTTTGAGATCTTTTCTGTCATAGTTTTATGACAACACCAGTATAACCACTAAGTGCTGTCTGTCTGTCTGCTGTGACACAAAGAGAGCCTCATATTAGACCTGCAGTACTTACAACCTGTTTACTGGTAGGACGACAAAGGATTGGTATACGTAGACAGCTGACAATCTGTCCCACGTAGAGAAACCAAA
>CABFOQ010053087.1:0-10017 GCA_900660455.1 Gephyroberyx darwinii
CAATGAACTGTAGACTTATTGAATTCCTATAGCCCCGAGACTCAACTAGATACAATATCTGTGTATGTCTAGTCAAGTTATAAACCAAATTGTAACTATTTGAACAGGAAGTATTCAAAAGCCTCGTTGATAGTGCAGCACAGTGGATGGATTTAATCAGTCTCATTGCGGTCACTGTGATTCCCTCAGGCTCAGATTTTGTTTCATTTCTCCATGTTCGAAATATCAATCTTTTGACTGATTTATAATTTGCTTTATTCTGTTGTGTTGTTTTCAAGCAGTGCTGATGGGAGCTTAGTTTCTGAGCTTCACCATCAGCTGACTGAGGGGGCTGTTTTCAGGGACCAGCTCTTCAGGTTTTAGTACCTTTGGAATTTAGATGTGTCCAAAATGTTATTGCCTGTTTTGTAGCGGAATTTCTTCTGTTTATACTAGTTTCAAAATATTCCTGTTGTTCACATGAGGCAATGGGATTTTGTTCATTCTCATTCTCTCTCTCTCTCTCTCTCTCTCTCTCTCTCTCTCTCCCAGGCATCGAGGGCTGCTGGGTCACATCCTGCCAGCATGTGGTATCGGTGGGAGGACCCTGTTGGCTGCAGCGCTGGCAGGCCTTCTGTTCTACCTGAATGGAAACCCTCTGCTAGACAACATCCACTGCTGGAGCCTGCTGGTCCTGGCCTCGGCCTTCTACCCACTGTTCAAAACCCTGGGAGTCCTGGTGAGGTCCACAACAACACCCTGGTACTCAGAAACAGCGCTGTCGTGGTAGTTTTGGGGGCCTTTCTTTGTCTGTTTGTCAGTGAGTTAGTTCATGTGTGTGTTGTTGCTTCCTTTCTTTCTCTTTGCTCGCTATTTTCTTTGTTGCTTGCTTGTTTGCTTTATTTGTTACAAATATGTTAGAAATGCACACACACACACACACACACCACATTTTACACCATGGCTGACTATGTCTAAGTAGGTGTGACTTTAAGGAATGATCACTGCTTTTAGGCTGTAGTTAAGATTGTCTTCCTTGGTGTGCAAGTATGTCTGGCTACTTCATTTGCTGCTGTGTAACCATGAGTCAAGATTCAATGCAATATGATGAAAGTCCCAATTCTGGGAATTGGGAATTATGTGTGGACACTATTTTATATTTCAACCCTTGTTTAAGCATGCAAGTTGAGTTAAAATGCATTTTTATACATAGCGAGAGTAACCTGCTGCCTTGACCCCGACGTCCAATCATTCTCCAGTATCCTGTACGATCTCAGCCTATCTTTCCACTTTCATCCAATACGCTGTAGACGCTGTGCTTGTAGACCCGCCCCGTTGGAATCCTCTTTCTCTAACGTATACTACCTAGAAAAGGGCAGCATAGGTGCAGGAATGCTCCTCTCTTTTGTGTGACACCTCTAGACGTCTGCAGGGTCTTTCTTAGAGCTCAGGTGTAATGTCTGTCTGTCTGTTCCTGTGGTGGGTGTACAGGGCCCATCGGAGGTGGAGGTGTCAGAAATCTGTGAGGGGAGGAAGATGAATGTAGCCCACGGCCTGGCCTGGTCCTTCTACCTGGGCTACCTGCGACTGGTGCTGCCACGTCAGTAACATGCAAACACACACACACACAGACACACACACACACACTTAGAAGGCACATAAACACCATGTCCCAGGTGGGCGAGATGTATATTGTTATGCATCCATGTAACTTCAAGTGTTTGCAAAGTACACGCTGATCACTTGAATTCCAGAGTCCTTGGGCTTGACCCACACTATATCATCAGTTGAAGATACTATGTGCCTGTTTTTCACCTCGGTTTTGAAATGTCTTGAAATGTCTTTTTGAATGTTTTCCTCCCCCCATATATAGAGTAATATGAGGCTTTCTTCGTCAATCCATGATGCTTAAGCCATACCTATCTGTGCCTTTAGTGTTAGTTGCAAATTAATAGGCAACAAAATTAGCTACTATTAAAATATAGTTACTATAGAAATATACATCTGGATAGTATGCCACTCAGATCAACCTTCACACTCAACAGTGCAGATGGTAACGAACTAGTGTGGCTGCATTCCACAACTGTGACTGATCCTACACACACACACACAGCAAAGTACACAGGCTCTCTGTGTCACTGAAGATGTCATGTTTGTGTGTGTGTGTGTGTGTGTGTGTGTGTGTGTGGGTCCACCCAGGGTTAGAGGCTTCCATCGCAGCATTCCGTGCCTCCCATCGGGCCGGTCCCTTCCAGGGGCGTGGCTCCAGGAAGCTCCTTCTTCTCATCCCTCTCAACACCAACATCACTCACAAACTGGAAGACGAGGATGACAACATCCGTTTCTTTGACAACCTCCCCAACAGCGAGATGGACAGGGCTGGGGTCCGGGGGCGGGTCTACAAGCACAGTGTCTACAGCGTATTGGATGAGAGCGGAAAGGTAGGCGGAGATCGTTCTGGATACTGGAGGGTGATTGGAAGTCGAGGGTAATCTGATTATAGAAAATGGTTACTGTAATCTATTAAAGTAACAGAATAAACTGAAATCAAGTGAGAGATACTTCTGCAAAAAATGTATTGGGATTACTTAGTAGTTAAAGTAATACTTAAAAAGTAACTATCTTGCATTATTCTGGATTTGTAAATCACAAAAAAAGATGATCATTAGTAATCTGTGGCAGATTACATTTTGAAACCCGCCCAACCCTGTTCAAAGTGGTGGGTGGGTTTGTAAAAAACAAGATATACACAACAGTGTACGCACATCCTGAGGAGAAATTTCCCTCAGGTGCAGGGTAGTAGATTACCTGCATACTGAATCTGACTCCCACTGGACTTTACCGTGCAGTTACTCAGCTCAGTCTCAGTCCTCTTATTGCCAATGGGGGTCTTGAAACATTGTGAAGTAAAGTTTATTGGTGTTTATTCAGTGTGCTGGTATTTATTTTCCTTTAATTAGATTTGTAAAGACTGCACAGCTTAAACACCTGAGTGAGAGAGAGAGGGACAGAGAGAGAGTCAGAGTCCAGAGTCAGTCTCAAGGGGCTGTTTGTTTCTGGATAGCATTTCACAATGATCTATATCCCATAATGTGTTTCATATAGTAAATCAAACAATGTCTGTAGTCAAATCCATCTCTATAACTGGGTCTTGTCCATGGATCGTTGAGCTGAGACCAATCTCATTTGAGACTGATACCAAAATAGCATCTAAATGTTTCAAAGTGATTATGGCAATAATACATGGCAATATATTACATATAGTATAGTACATTACAGAGAAGGAACAATGATGAACATGTTTTTTTTGTCTTGATTCTTTAGAGATGAGACCAAGACTGAGACAAATGAGGTCTGAGTCTAAAGGCCAAAACAATGTTAGCTCTTGGATTATCTCAGTCCTAACTGCTTCCATTCCCACTGTGATTTATTGATTTGACAGTATGTTACAGCCAAATGTGAGTTTTAAACATATTTTGAATGTCTAAGCCTAAATTCTGCATTGTGGCTTTAAAGATGTTCTTGGCAAACCCAGCCCAGTAGCTTCACCTACAGTACATTACCCCAGGCACCCAGTTCCCCCTACTACAGCACATTGCTGGTACCACCAAATCTCAGAATGGGCTAGTGGAGGACCAAACACAGGAAAACACAGCAATAGCACCATCTACCTGTAAAACATGGGAACTAAAACAATTGTGGTCTAAGCCCCACAGATCTTTCAGTTTGTTTCAGTCAGTCAGATTGTTTGTCTGTGTATCTAGCTATGGGCGACTCATTTACTATTGTATGTGTGTGTGTGTGTGTGTGTGAGCAGGCCCATGAGTGTGCGGTGGAGTACGCCACGCCTCTGCTGACGCTGTACAGCATGTCCCAGGAGAGCAGCGCTGGTTTCGGGGAGCCTGAGCGCAGGCAGCAGGTCCTTCTCTTCTACAGGACCCTGCAGGAAATACTGGAGCAGTCACTCGACTGTCGCAACTGCTACCGACTCATCCTGCTCAGCGGTAGGATGATAGCCATATATGTGTGTGTGTGTGTGTGAGATCTTTGTAACCATCTTACAGCATGGGACATTTTTGTGATTTCAGCTTTCCACTTACACTTCTACTTCCCCACGTAGATTGACAATCATAGGATTTGTGTAATCATGCACTCTTATGCCATTGCTTGTGCTTTTAAATCGGTTTGACAAGTACATACTGGGCCTGTGCTGTATGATGCTAAATACTAATGGCAGAATGATTTTGAGTGATCTGGCCTCATCTGGCCCTTTCATCTTTGTAATAGGTTCAGATCCTCCCATAAGAGCTCAATATCTGTTTTTTTTATGAAAGTGTGGGCATACAGTCAATGCCAAAGTGGGTGACCACTTGTGCCTTTTGAGTTTTTCAAGTGCAAGGGCAATTTGGTGGCAAACTCTGTGTGTAGAAAGCAAGATCACAGACTCCATAACTTCAGAGTAGCAACAAAGTTAATCTTTTGTGTGTGAGTAGAGTCCATAACTGTGTAGACCATGGACCTAATTGATATGAAAAAGACTACAAGCAAGACTTTAGTGAAACCAGACTGACTCCAGATCTGTGTTTATGGATAACTTCCCTCCCCTCCCATGTTTACAACATATTTTCCTTCTTTTGTAGATGAGCATGAGGAAGACCCTCATTACCTGTCCAAGGTCATCCTCAGACACCTGCAGCAGCAAGAGAAGGAGGAGTTCTGCCTCACGCCACTCCCTCAACAAGAGATGTTGCATCCATTTCCCACTACTCCGAGTGCCCTGCCTAAAAAGGATGAATGGCACCACGTGGAGCCAATGAGCAGGGAGCCCACGCTCATGTTCAGCCTGGAGAGGCCACAACCCCTCGTGGCTGTTGAGAACACCGACCATTATAAAGGATAAACATAAACACACACATGCACAATGTGTGTGTGTTTTTCTTTCTCTCACACTCTCTCACTCTTTCTCACACACACACACACACACACACACACACCCCTCAACAGAGTCACAATATTATGTCTCCAACACAAAACTTCTGGTACAAAGCATTTCACTCTTGGTCAGTAAACATATAGGAGTCATGTTCTTGTGTAAGCAATGTGAAGATGTAGCATACCTCAAGGCATTTTACACCTGCTGAACTGTGACAACAGGAACCTTTGATTTGTTTGTGCATGTGTTCAAACCAGCATTTATGTAATAAATGCAAACATTCCCTGAGTTTGTGCTTCATTTATCCTCCTCTACAAGTGGATCAACATAGATGGACCCTGAGGACCTAGCTGAGCAATGACAGGGAGATCAAGTTCAACATCACCAAAGCTGTTCTTTTAAGACAAGAACAGATAAAATAAATCTACTGATCCCGATTGTGAAATCAGGTTGTTGCAGCAGTATATACAATAATGTACAATACAATAGAATACAGCAAATAAATACGTTGATATGTGAATACAGGGCATAAAAAGGAATAGAGGAAATAGGAGTCTTGATTAAATTGTAATATGTAGGATTGTAGAAGGTTAAAATGTAATTAATTCTATATAAGCATTATAAGTAAATTTGAATGGAAAACAAAAAAGACAATGAATGAAAAATGCACAAAAAATGAATGGGCATTGCATCCCTCTTTCATTTACAGCACAAATAAAGGTTGTGCAGAGGGTGTGCATGTTTGTATGTATCTAGTGTCTAGGCATGCAGACAAACCAAACTATTCACTTTATCAAATATATTTAATTTACAGGTGTCAAGTACTGTGCAGGACGACATGCAGATTTGCGTATGTGCATTACTGGCTGTCCATCTTATCAAAAACACCAGATATCACCATACCATCTACCATATGTGCAGAGAAAGTGACCATGTGCAAGGCACATGTGCATTGTTGTCTGTTCTCATTATCAGAACATATTGATAGCTAGATGTAGCATACATACAGAGATGTGTCATATGACATATGTACCGACTAGAGAAGAAAATACTGAATGTAAACTGATGTACAGATTAGTCTAGAGCAGTGGTTCCCAACTCCCAACTTTTTTGCAAGGAATGCAAAAAAGTAGTCCAGTCGTAGTGCAGGCGCTCTGATTCAGCAGAAAACTTTGCACAGTCTGATGGCAGTCCATACAAACAAGCACCTACTGTAGGTTCTTGCACCTTGGGGTGCTGACATAGAGGCTGGAAGTGCTCCGTACCTGCACCAGCTCACCATAGAAGGTAGAGAGAAGTGTTGTCTAAAATGAGTTCAGTCCTCATCCTTCCCTCTGCTACTGTGAACAGTCAGCCTTTTTCCACCAGCTTCTCCTGCCTTGAGAATGCCTCCCACAGCACACCACTGCAAAGAACAATGCAGTTGTATACATTGCACACATTGAAAGAAGGCTCAGGGAGGAGAGAGTTTAACTCATTCACTTTCCCCACCTAGATTCTCCCAGTTGGTCTGGGGGCTTCAAACCAATGACTTTTCAGTCACAAACAAACTTTACTTCTGTACCACCAGAGACACAAAGACAATACAAGATTTGTAATGTGTAAAAGGATATTGGAGTGATTTAAAAGATGATCCTGAATTTGCTAGCCTAAGTTTTTCAGGCAGAGTGTTCCACAGTCTGGGGGCCATGATGGAGCAGAGGGGCCCTGCTAGAGGATCTCAGCTGTGTCTTGTTGCTTCGTGCCTCTATTTCTATTTGTAGTCTTTAACGTCATTTTGTTTTGTTTTGTGTATGACTATATATATAAACGCTGGTCTGAGCAGAGGTCTTATGATGAAGCCCTACTGTTGTTATCAGTTGCTTCAATGAATAGTCTCATGAGCCTAACACCGCAGCACTGAACTGAAAAAGTAGCTCTAGAGGGTAAAGTTCATTTTCCTGGTCAAAAATTAATTGTCTTTGAAAACACTAAAATACTTTCCTCTGAAATACGTAATGCCTGCAAATAACATACAAATTAGATTACAAAATGTGCAAAAAGTAATTAAAAACATAACAGAAATATGTGTCCAGCTACATACATGTGAAATACAAATAAGCCATTGTGATTGTAGATTCACTGTGGGTGAATCAGAGGAGGAGAAAGAAAGGAAAAAGGGAGAGCAAGAGAAATGTTGATGTTGAACTGGCTAACTTTGGGTGACTGAAGACAGGAGGGATAGACAAATAAGTGGTAGCTGAGAGAACAGGGGATGAGAGAAGGAAGGGAAGGAAAAATGGGAGCTAGCTAGGATAGAAGGAAGGAGAGAGTGAATTATATGGCTGTATAAAAAAAGGAGGCAGAGTCACAAGTCACCTGAGACAGACAGGCCTCTCCGCCTGTCACATGCACACACCTCATGACCTAGAGCGCTGTCTTAGAAACTGCACTCTGAGGTTGCATCAGATATGGACGCAGGCAATACGTCTTATTAACAAGGAAGAGGAATCAAAGTGAGATGCACTATTAACAAGGCTTTTGAATACTTCCTGTTCAAATAGTTACAATTTGGTTTATAACTTGACTAGACATACACAGATATTGTATCTAGTTGAGTCTCGGGGCTATAGGAATTCAATAAGTCTACAGTTCATTGGTCTTCCCCAGTGGTACGTTCCTAAAGGAGAGGTAACATGACAGGCATTAGGCCTCACCCATCCAGTGTTTTTTACATCCCTCTTGTAAGTAATTAGTAATTAATAAGTAATTACCCTGTAGCCTTAATGGGGTTGGTGGGAGACTAAATGACAGAGAAGCAGGCTTGTAACCACAATGTCACCAATTTAAAGCCCCCAAATGACTGGGAAAATCTGGGTTGAGGAAGTAAACAAACCACGCTCTCCCCTCCTCCTGATTTCTTTGAAATGGAAGATCTCAATATATCGCTCAATATGGGCGTGCCATAACTCATTTAAAATGTTATCTTTATTGCTGATTGACAGTGGATCAAACACCGACCTAGAGTGCACACTGTCAAAGTTTTCTTCCTTTGAACCCACATGCTGTGGGCCCTATGCTTCATTGCAGTATCACACACTGGGATTAGTTAAAACTTCAGACTCTTATGGTTTGAAAGAACTTGTTTGCATTCCTGCATGATGATATAAATGGTCTTTGAAAACAGTCAGGCCAGTTTTTCAATTTGCAGAACAATGACACTTACAGTGGCTTCAATGGCATACTGCACCCTTTTGGATAACCACAACCTCATGAAACTGATGAAACACCATCATCATTTGGGCAATGAAAGGTTTGTCTATGTAGGGTTAAGCTAAGGAAGTCTTTTTGAGCCATTTACAGGAAAACCTGCTTGCCATACAATCACCAAAATTGATAATTTTTGCTGGAACCACCAGATCTACTAACAAAGAGAATAATGTCACTTCATTCATTTTGTCCTAGTGCTTTTGTGGTAGACTTTTGCATGTTGTTGGTCTTGTCGTTCCCCAACAAAACCAGCACCATTATATTCATATTTTGCTTCCTAAATGTAACTTAAAAGAAAATAATTTTTAATGATTTTTAGATTTGAGCATTATTTTCTAACTACATTTCAACAATTACAAAAATGTCAGGGGTAACTTTGAAATTGTTAAATAATTATCAGAAAGTACTATTAAAGTAATTCTGAGGCCTTAAGTTGAAGAGACTCAAAAAATGACCTCTTGGCAGTTCTAATGTTAAATATACATACACTTAAAAGCACATTGTCAGAATACACAAACACAACATGTACTGTATGCACAACATGGTACTATCATTTTGATGGTGAAACGCTGCCATCATACTGTGTAAATGACCTGCACTGCACAGAAAGACACTTCCTCATTGGTCTGTGATGACAGCATTTAGTCTGAAAATGGTTGGCTGGCAGCGGTGAGGTGAGGTCGACCGGGAGTTTTCCCAAGGCAGTGACTCAGGAGTGAGAGATTAACCTGTATGCTTACTAGCTGGCCTGGAATACAGCCAAGAGTACAGTCTAGAAATAAGTTTAAAGGGAAAGCACTTTTATTGCACTATCACGTATTTCCTGTAAGTGATAATGCTACGTGTGTGTGTGTGTGTGTGTGTGTGTGTGTGTGTGTGTGTTCATACACTAGTAGGTTTTTGAAGTGCACTCCGGGGATGCTTATGGATGTTGGAAGGGGTTCAGGCTGTCCCCAGCAAAACAGTAAATGATTTATTTTTACTATTATTTCAGTTAGTATAGGATAGCACAGTAAGAGAATGTATAAGAATAGTTGTTGTTATCATAGTTTTCACACTCCCCACTGTTATCCTGCCATTTACAGTAAAGGCAATTATGTATTTAAGTAATAAACCAAATCTAAAATCTTTACAGATGTCCCAGATGGGGGTCACTGGGAGAAACCTTATCAAATGGGAGTCAGTAGCCTAATGCATATCTACTTGGAGGCCTTTGACATGAAATTGTGGTAACCTGCATGATACAGAAGAGTGTTGTGATGTTAAAAAATGGCGTTGACATATCCAATATAGGTAACATTTCACTCTGTGTGTCTGATGACGGAGTGAGTTTAGAGGGGCAAAGGGAAGCGAGAAAGAGGAAGTAGGACAGAGTGTTGAAGAAACAGAGACCTGACGGATAACCCCAAGGTAGTAACCAAGAAGGAGTGGAAACGCCTTAAAAGATATGACAGAGATTGGGAAAAGACAGGCAGAAAAGAGTGAAGGTATTATGGAGTTATATTATTCTTATGAGTGTGTCTGGTAGAAATACACCTCTGCTGTTCTTCCAGGTGTGTGTGATGTACATCACACCATGTGACTCACCTGTGAGTCAGACAGCGTCACACCACTGTGTCTAGACTTGATGTACACACACACACACACACACACACTGTTTCCCTACCTGTTAGTCTTGTGGTCTTTTAGCTATGCAAGTGAAGATTCTGCAAAACATTTCTGAGAATTGCATTTGTTAAGTTGGAAAACCTGTACATGCGCATGTGTATGTGTGTGTGTGTGTGTGTGCGTGTGTGTGTGTGTGTGTGTGTGTGTGTGTGTGTGTGTGTGTGTGTGCGCGTGCATCTGTGTGCGCA
>CABFOQ010053089.1:0-21307 GCA_900660455.1 Gephyroberyx darwinii
ATCATGTAGCTTGTTAGCTAGCTAACAATAGTAGCTGGTCAGCTAACATCACTATGTTGTTGTTAACTCATCTGATTAGCACACTAGCTAACGTATCTAGTAGAAGCTAGCGTTAGCAGTGGCTAGTAGCCCCATGTTAACAGTAACTAAACTAGCCTGCTGGCTAGTTAGCTAGCTACCAGTTTGTTCAGGTTAACTGAGCTGACTCTTCTCCAGCTCCAACTCAGAGTGTTTTGGAGTAGAGACTAGGGCTAAAGACAAGACAGTTTACTGAGTCACAGTAACCTACATTTGGAGACAAATCTACCTGATCACACTGTTCACTTTTACTGAGAACATTACTGGATGATCTACAGACACACAACCGTTTCTTTCAGGTATCTCTCTTTTTCTGGCCTGGTTGTTATATAGTTAAACATTATTTCTGCCCAGACAATTCTCCAGTGGACCTCCATGGTGGAGCTGGAGGTGGTTGCTAGATTTAAGCCTCTCTTCTTAATTCTATTATTTCTTTGCTCTATCTGTCTAATATTTGCTGCTGCAGTGACCCAGTTTCCCCATGGGCATCATTTCATCTCATCTAATGTGTGTTGTCTAGGGACTGTGCCTCACGCTCCTCCTGCTGGCCATCTTTAAGAAAGCCCTGCCGGCGCTGCCCATCTCCATCACCTTCGGCCTGGTCTTCTACTTCTCCACAGACTACCTGGTCCGACCTTTCATGGACAACCTGGCTGCTCACCAGTTCTATATCTGAGAGCCCCGCCCTCTTCCTCCTCCCTCCTCCAGGGCTGCCATTGGTTGACATAACGCTTCTCCTTCCCCTGCCTTTCTTCTTCCTGTCTTTACTAGTAGATGTTTTTTTTCCAGCAGAGATTTGTGTGGGGAAAGGATAGCAGCCCCTTTTTAAAAGAACCATGGGTAAATGTGTTCCCATTTACCAAACCACAGGAAGTGATGTAACTCTCCCTTGTGATGTTAAACCTGGGAGAGCGCCTACGTAGGAACCTGGCTCAGATGTTAGAGGAAACGGGTGGGCGAGAGCAGGTGTGTGATTTAGGATATCAGGTGGACTCCTCCCATCAAAAACAGGATGGTTGGTTTCAAGTGGCCTTTGAAGTCATGTGGGTGTATCTGTTGTTTCTGAAAGATTTGTTGCTGTGGAGCACTTGAGTTTGCTTCTCCTCATAGGTCTGATGTTGAATGAAAACAATGCATCTGGAAAAACTGTTTCAGGAATGAAGAATGCTTGTTTTCACTGTTGCCGATGTGTTTCTGAAAATACAGTGGGGTTTTTAACACGTTTCAAGGGCACAAAGGGCCATGAAACTCCATTCAAGACATAAATGACCATGGAAACTTTCAGGTAAGATAAAGAAACATACCAAAATTGTAGTTGCATTTTCTTTCTGTGAGAGCAACATTAGACATTAGTTCAGTGTCAACCCACAGCAGCATCAATAACCAGATGAGGCAGGACTGATCTGAGCTCTGTGTGTTTTTGGAAACCGAGCTAGAGTTGAGTCAAACAAACATATTCACTTCTCACCAAGCCATCAGAAATGTACCCCCATCTCTGCCAGGTCTACCACTCTTCTTTACTGACCCAGGGAAAACTCTAGGACGGTATTTATACTTCATGGCACTTCTGAAAGAGAAAGTGTTTCTAATTATCTTTATTACGATGTATGAAGTAGATGTAAGCAATCAGTAGAGGTCTCAATGCTTTGGTTTGATCTTCTATATGTGACTGACTGGGGAAAAACTGGATATAGAACTCAGTATAAGATTTCTTCTTGATAATTAGGTTGGTATCGACTGCAGACCTCAAATTTAAGTTGACTCCCACTTCCTCCATTTACCTCACCCAGGGTGGGAAATCACCACCGGCCAAATGCTGGCTGGTTTTGGTTGGGGCTGGTTCCGGACACACACACACTGATGTAGTTTCCAGTCTCTGAGTTCTCTGACAAAAGGCAAGTGATGTGAAATCATTCATACTCAAGACACTAAAAAGTTAATCACATATCGGTGAGTGTTTTGGGCACACCAGTATGTCGGTCCTGTCTAAAATCAGGCCGGTAAAATACTGGAAGTGGCAAATGGAGTATGGAAGCCATCAGCCATTGTGGCCGGTGGATGAAAAAGTTGAAGGTTATTTTACTATCAATAAATCAATGCATTAATTTTGAAAACAAGAATAATTACCGTAAACAAACGAGACCATCACCGAGAAGATCAGCCTCTACACTGCATTTTACATTGCGTGGCCACCGGATCGATTTGGAGGGAAATCTGCTGGATCACTTTACGGCACGAAACAGGAAGAGGGCGCTGTTCTTCCAGCGCTAGCGGAGCTAAAGCTTTCAGTTTCTGGCAACGGTAGATGGAGGAAGGAGTGAAAGGACGATGGAAAAATCACATCCAACATGTTCATCCTCTTCAGTAAAGACGAAGACGCCGGGGAGGGACAGGAAGCAACAGGGTTTATGGGAAACATCTTAATTTGGAGAAGCTAATACTGCTGTGAGAGGCTAACTATCTCCACCATGGACTCACTGGTCAACAGTAATTATATCAACGTATCAGATTTAATTTGAAAATGATATATTGATGTTTCCTGCCCTGTTCTTTGGTGTTGGCTGTTTGCCAGGTGACATTTATTGTTGAAATATCATTTTAGAGACATGGACTAAACACATTTAGACTTATCAGTGGCTGGTTTTAACTGATACTAGTCTGCTGTCTGACTGGGGGGGGCTTTTACCTGCTGCAGGAGTATGTATGTAGTCTTTATATCGAAGAAGATATATATTTATAGAGTGAAATTAAGGTGTAATATTTGATTTTGTAACAAATACTTGTGAAAGTGGACACTGAATGGACACTTGGTTAAATTTCATGGACTGTTTTCATTGTGATGTGCAATAAAATGGTACTTCTATACACAAGCACAGAGGAAAGATTCATTTTTCTGAGGTGGTAGAGATGGTTATAGCCGGTTATAGCCTGAAGCTGAGCATTCAGGAAATAAAAACTTGTACTATCATTTAAGATGCAATATGGATTTGATACTGGATGGATGGACACTTTTATCCAAAGTGTATAGATTATATTAGCACTCAGGGAATCTTGACTCAGACATGAACATGATTGAAAACTCAACTTAAAATACAACTTTTCTGTCACAACATCTTTATTCTGGTTTTAAAAAAAAAAATTGCTACTAGTTCATTAGCAAACTTTCTACTTTGTTTGAGTCAAACGCAGGGCCTCAAAGTGCAGAAGTCGCTCCGGGTCAGAAGGCCTAATTTCGCTCTTCAAACTGGCCTTTATTCTTGAGGAGGAATGCCGCGAGATATTCGATAGGATTTGGAGGTCTGGAAGAAAAGACATCAAACGTGGAAATTAGAATCACTAATCACCAAATTCAATAAATGTACAGGAAATAATCTCTGTGACACTGGAACAGAGACACGATGATTTACAGATTTTTACAGTAAATAATGACAGACTAGAAGACTGCATACTATATAGACACGACATGATAGACTACATATCATTCTACATGTACTTTACGTATTTCGATTCACCACAGGACTAAATGACACGAGTAACCATCTAAACAACATGCTGCTAATTAGTTGGTGAAGCAAAAACCTGTGGTGGCATTTTTGGTTGAATTTTTATGTACGCCTACTGGTACAATATGAATTAACTACTAACAATTTGCCATTTTCCAGGAATAAAAGTAACCGGATCTTGACATAAAAATTCAAGTATAAATGTTGTATTTTTTGGTATTATTGTTAAATGGGTGTATGGTATAATATGGAGATTTAGCTAAAATTGAAACCCACCTTTCCTTGGCCAGCACCGACAGGCCTTGGAGGAGGATCGGCACCACGGTCTGGTCCAGGTAGGCCCGTGTCGGCAGTGACTGCAGGTCCACCTTCTGTTTGGAAATCTTCTCTGCGTTGGCTTTTTCATTGTCCACTATTCTCTACAACAGGCACATGACAGGAGCATTACTGGGGCTCTTTTCTTTTTTTTTTTTTTTTTTTTTAAATCTTTTTATGTTTTAGGCATTAGTTGATCTCATCCAGAGTGGGAGTGTAGCAGTACAATAAGCTTTAATTCCTAGATCCAGGGTTCCTATGTTTTCCTTATCAAAGTCCATGACTTTTCCAGCACTATTCCATGACCATATTTGTCAGTATGTTGCAAATGCCATTTTCTTACATTGAATAGCTGATCTGTGGATCAACAAGCAGCCAAGCTTGACATTAAACACTTCACTGGTTGGAAAGAAGATTATCAACAAATTTCCATGACATAACTATATATTTATACACACACACACACACACACACACACACACACACACACACACACACACACACACACACACACACACACAGTGTTACACGAAACAAGGCTGGGCTGGTTTCCTGTAGTTACCTGGATGTTTTCCGTCAGGCCGTATTCAGCATGAGGGTTTTCAGCCACCTAGAGGAATGTCAGATGTAAGAATTCATAGTCACACATTTGGCAAAACTAACAACAGCATAAACTAAAATAAATTATATATACATTGAGTGGCAAGGGACAAAATAATAAAGAATAAAAAACACCCTCATTAGTTCTTGCACTTCCCTACAAACTACAGCTGTCCAAATTACTGAATGATCATCGACTTTGCATGTGGAAAGATCCCTAACAAATCCCTTTCAAATATTATTTCCAGACACTTGTACAACAGTCCAAAAAGTAAAACTGAATGAACCATTTTATGAATTCATCACTTTTGTGTGTATGTTACTTACTGGAGTGTGTCCTTCCATGGACTGATCTGCATCTGTGTGATCTAGAAAACAACAGTCAAATATTAGAACCATAGAAACCCATCCAGGAAACGCACATTTACACATTTCCTGTTATTTCAATGTTATTTCAAAATAATAATCTGACAGTTTAGTGCTCTGAATATCTGGTAAAACATAATTTAACACCTCTTAAGAATAGTTAGAATCCACTTTTTAAATTCAGCACACATCCAGTACACCAACTGGTTCCCATCGTATTCCCACAATATTCTTCCACTAAAACACACCGTGGTGGGCGGTAGCGAGCAGCGTGAACCAGTTATCAAAGGTGATTTTATTGAAATAAGATGCTAGTTGATCACACATTCACCAGAAGACTAACGATTTGTAAAAGGCCTCAAGACATTTTCTACGAGGTGTGCACTTTTGCCGATAAACAAGGCAACAATAAACTGATAGATTTTTGAACGGAGTTTGGTGTAACTCCTCTCCTTGGGACGTTATCGGGGCTACTCTGCCTTGCGGACATACAATGCTGTAGACAATTATTACATCTACGATTCAATTTGAATAAGAAATTCCAAATCCTTAAAATGTTCCTATATAAAACAATGAAATCTTCCCATTTAGTTAAACTAGTGCCGAGCTGAGCTGCTCATAGTATTTGCTGCCCCCCCTTACCTGGTCCTACCCACAGTGGTTAATTCGGCATTTGAGCTTTCATCAATTCAGTATGCCTTTGAATTGTGCCGTTAAATTTGTTTTGGATTTTGCTGTTCCAGTATGGCTCTGCCCCAAATACTAGAAAACCACTTGGCTAACCTGCTATGAATGACTAACGGCAAACTAACATCGTTCACGAGTGTGAATCATGTTGGAAGTGGCGGTAAGCTAGCTTAGCAATATATTAATGGGTTCAGTACGCTAAATAAATGGCAAATATTGAAATAAATAGTCTTAATTTTATCCAATGGGTATCATAACATTATAACAAGGCTGATACACAAAACAAAACAATAAAAAGTAGAATAAAAACTGCATAAAGCTCAGTCAATGGACAACAATTGACTCACCGTCCGCCATGTTTGTTGTTGGTATTTACGCAAGGTTCGTGGTATACGTCGATTCTGCTACGATGCTACGTAAAAACCCCACCGCAGCCTTTCAGCGGAAGTTAACCCAGCTAGTTTCAGTTAGAAGAAAACCGGAAGTAAAGCGATTTTGGTGCGACTGTGGCTGTCAAACAGATTTGTTTTCTCTTCAAAATTGTGTGTGTGTGTGTGTGTGTGTGTGTGTACTGATATGAACATATATATATATATATATATATGACAGGATATGAGAGCACTGGAGTTGTTATCTACTGCCTCTGGGCTGAGGTTATATAGAAGAACTGGAGAAGCTTTGAAAAATTGTCCGCCCATTCATTTCAATAAAAGAGGAAATGCTCACACAGCGTATACCAAGGACGTTATATAGAAGAATACATATAATGTGCAATGTTTGTTGATGTTCACACTGGTTGCTGGTTGCTGTTGTTATAGTTACACATGTACTCTGGACTCCCATATCTTCAAAACTGCAGTGGAAAACCAAAGGGTACTGATCCGGTCCCATACTATACCAAACCATACCCAGGATGTTTGTCTTTCAGTTACTGTTAATATACAGAGAGTACAAAATATTAGTTCCTCCTTCCTACTGTTCGGTTGCACCCCATTCTGCACAATCCATGTCCATGACTGTCTAGAGGACTAAAACCCTCTTTAACGCCCTTCATGACTAAAGTGGATTTAATCAATCAGGAATCACAGCTTTCACCTGATTCACTTGGTCAGCCTGTTTCAGCAGCAGGTCATCATAATGTTTTGTCCACTCAGTGTATATACAGTATTGTGACGTGCTCATACACTACAAACAGATTTTTCAACAACTGCAGCTATTTACTGCAACATTGTTTTAGTAGTGTGTCTGACAGCAGGGATTTCAGTTTCTTCCTCTTTCTTCCTGTTGTGTTGTTGACTCGTCGTCTGCCTCCTTATTCTTGGCTCTCTGGGCCAATCAGAGCCTGCTGTTAAATCCTCTTAGTCAGGTATTTCAGGTCGGGAGGGATTAGCTGGCCACACACTGAGCCCTGCTGGTAGACAACCTGACTTCAACACAAGCTCTGTAACATAACATCAACTCCATGTTTAAAAAAATACAGGGTTTTTTTGAGCAAATGAATGGAAGGGTTTAAATCCAAAACACAATACGTTCACTGTAGAAATTAGATTTAGAGCTGTTACCTCGCTCAATATTTAGGATGCACTGATAAATGTTCATATTTTATAAACGAAGGGTTCACGATAGATTCATAACATTCAGTAATGCAACTATGATGCACATTGTGCACATCCTGTATATATATGTTGGGTATTTGTTTTTTGTGTCATATACTCATATTCTTCTCTTCTGTTCTAATTACATTTTATTTTTGTCTATGTATATAATACATATTGTTCATTCCTTTTCTTTGTCTCAGGATGCTCTAGTTAGTCAGTTAGTCAATAGCTGTTTTTTAACGGCATTAAAGTGTGTTAGGGTGGATTTTTCCTTTAACACATACTGATACATGCATTGCAGGAAACCTAACATTTAGGAATAGAATAGAATAGAATAGAATAGAATAGACGGTCCAAATTACAAGCGTGTGTCTGGTGTTAATCTGCCATCCTGGGTACATGAAACACTACTGAAGTTAGTGTAGAGCACATGTCAGTAAAGGGATGCCAGCAGGTTTCCTGGTCGTGTTTGGCTGCAGGTTTCGCCACTCTAATCTACATGTGTGAGCCTTCCAAGGACAGAGTGAATGTGATTTTGACGTTAGAGATTAGGAGCTTTTTGGTTAACTGCAATACACCTGCCAAGAGCAGTGTTACGCCCTTAACACTGTTTTACAATGACCATACCTGCTTAACTTTCTCCTCCGTCATTCACCGAACAGCAATCCATGTCAACTGATGCATGTGTTAAGCTGCAGTTAACTGTCTCTGCTGCAGTCCTGCAGGCTGCATCCGCCACCACACACCAGGGGGTCATTACCTCGCTGAGGTCAACCTGGTGGTTGGACGCGTTCACACCAAGCGTGTTTGAAGCTGTTTATTCAACCTCTGGTGCGTTAACACCTTTAGTTTGATTTGTTTGGCCAGGTGAGAACGTAATCTAAATCAACTACAGGAAACGAAATGCAAAGTTTTATGGGTATAAGGAGACAGATCTCCAACTTGAAGCTGCAATGTGCAACTTTTTTGACATTAAAACAATAAATAAATAGGATATATTGGTTCTTCATGCCTAAATTCCCCATTTGCCTGAAAGTGGTTTTTCAGTGGTGTTGGGACATTTTGGGGGGTATACCATTTACTGTGGGCGTGTCGTATGGGCATGGCCAGTAGTGGGCTGGTTGTGGCTATCAAGGTGAGGCTAAGAGCCACAGAGCAGGAAGTCATTTTAGCCCTCTTAGATCTAGGGAAGGTCATCCTCACTTTTATCTCATTTTGTTTAGACTTCTACGATTTCCGCGATTCCTGCCAGTTCAGGATTCAGTCCAGATGCCCCAACTTATCATCTTTCCACTGGCTAACAGATACAGAAATGATTTTAAGATTTTACTGTTTACTATTACTTTACTATTACTACTATTACTATTTTACACGTTTAAAGCTCAGCTAGGTCTGATGTCTAGACTGGATCGTCTCGCCTGAGGAACTTAGACTAGCTAACAGTTCATGAAAACGTTTCCATTTGCTGTTCAAAACACCCGGTGTCAGGTCTGTTTCTCTCAGGAAAAATCCTCTGGTGCACAGGAAGTGATGCGTTTTGCATTTTCTGGTTTGTTTGTAATAAATAGAAGAAGAAGAACTGGGTAGTTAGCATGAGCAGCGATAGCCACCATGGCTGAACAGACAAAGAGAAGAGCAGAAACAGAAAATCTAAGGAGAAAGACGTCACAGTACTGGACACACTGTTTGATTGACAGGTGATCTCTGGGAAGAGCAGTGAGGAACACCACAGTGAAGAACACCACAGTGAGGAACACCACAGTGAGGAACACTACAGTGAAGAACACCACAGTGAAGAACACCACAGTGAGGAACACCACAGTGAGGAACACCACAGTGAAGAACACCACAGTGAAGAACACCACAGTGAAGAACACCACAGTGAAGAACACCACAGTGAGGAACACCACAGTGAAGAACACCACAGTGAAGAACACCACAGTGAAGAACACCACAGTGAGGAACACCACAGTGAGGAACACCACAGTGAAGAACACCACAGTGAAGAACACCACAGTGAGGCTGAGAGACAGATAGAGACAGACAGAAGATGGAGACTCATGGATTACCACTTTAATTTAATATAATTAAAAGTACCTTAATGTATTTAATGTTGTGCTACTAATTGCTTTATCTCCAATATGTTTACTTTTCAGAAGAAAACCTGCCTTGTTTTACCTTGAACACCATGAATTTTAGAGTCTCTCCAGTGGGTTTTAAAAGGTTTCATAAGACTAAAGATGGTAGAATATTCTCAACCCATAGAGGAAGGTTTCATCTTTCAACTGATGTTAAGATATGAAAATAATCAATATTGGCATTACAAGGTTCTTATATTACCCACCTCTTCAGGAAACACTACCCTGACCCTCCCTCTTAGCACTAGGCTATTTGTCTTCACTTGTTTGCCTGGGCTCTTGTTTATTAGCTCTTGTTTATTGGCTCTTGTTTATTAGCGCTTGTTTATTTGATTTATTTTGATTAGACATGGTATATATATTTATTTATATATTATTTAGTTTAACCCATCATAGGACTGCTCTGGTGATTTTTGCAGCCTGGTGGTGCTTCGGATTAGAGCGGTCAGCGTCACACCTGCAGACAGACTCAGACTATATTTAACCCAGATTAACATCCTCGGGGACTTGGACCCGGCTGGGAAGAGTTGTTCAGGCGGACTTTGGTGTGTTCCTCCCAGAGCTCCAGCTCCATGCATTCGGCTGTAAAGAGAAAATAAAAAAAAGGTTTTGGACTCAGAAGAATGTCTTTTTCCAACATCCCCTGGAGGAATAATAACTCCAGCCTAACCAGAGACCCTCCTCTGTCCGACCAGGGAGAGACCATCATAGGAGTCTACCTGCTGGTGTTAGGTGGGTATGAACACACCTGAACACACACTTTCAAAGCTTTAGTTCTCATAAAGTCCAGGATATTTTTGAATGTGCATTGCCTAGTTTGAGATCAAGCAGTAAATACAAACAATGCATTGACAGCTGGAAATATCAGAACTATGCACCAGAGAAGTCCATATGCATGGTGCTTTTTTGTACACTAAACTTTCACTCTTAAACCCTATGTAGCCTCATGTAGCCGAGACACTGCAAACTATTCACACTTCTTTTAAACAGCTAATCGGCTTTAAATGACTTCCTGACTTTGAGAAACCCAAACTGAGGCTTCATGTTTACTGTGATGGATTATTTCAGGGGTGGGCAACTATGTGGGCAACCACCTGGTGTAAACCTGCATACTCTCGGCAGCGAATGGTTTCTTCTGAAGGAGGAAAACGAGCCCTGGTATCTCCAACTATGCTGACTGTGTGCAGACTAATAGGAATAATGTGAAGGAGAGGGGTGACCTACATGACTGGCACACACATGAAAAAACATGGTATCATCCTTTAAAATCAGTTGTCTAGAGATTGGCATGTGACCTCTGAACGCAGAAACTGCAGTCCTGCCCATAAAAAGAATTACCAGTTAATTTTCAATGGTGCAGACCAGCTATATGGCTATATGAGGTACATTCATGTGCCATCTTTTACAATGTCTTTGTCACTGCTTTGTGACTCCCAGACCAGTGATCATCTCTTTTCAAATCCCCTGATGCTTGTGTGGAGAGAGGAAAAAGATCTGCGTTTGTGCTGTTGTTGATCATTACTGCCACATGATGGCGCCAAAGCAAAAGTCTTTTAGTGTCCAGGTACAACCTATTATTTAACTGCTGTGTATAGGGCAAAAAACACACCAAAAGTGAGTTTAATCCGATCTGGTGAATTAGAGTTTAAATTTAGATTTTTACTCACAAAATCACAAAATGACCATAATATATCTGCGGGGTTTCGATAGGGATGTTAATCAATTACGTGGCCAGGTGCTGCAATATCTGGCTTTCAAAACTCAAAGCCTGTACTCTGTTTTGGACAGGACATTTCTGTTGGATCTTTAATTGGCTAGCTTACTGCTCTCTAGTGTGAAAATGTGACTTTTATGTTTCTATCCATTACAGGCTACCATAAGCTGTGCCAGAAACCTGTCGGTGTTGTTGCTATTCGTACTGGTCATCGGTAGAGGTTGATAAAATTCATAGATGTAGATTTATAGATCCATTTGCCTTTTTTGTTTTTTTCATCCTTTTTCTGTTTCTGAATGGATAGCTGTGCTACCAGAAGTCCGTGTGGTTGATTATTGGTGCATCCTGGCTGGTTTAGAAGGATTTGGGTCTATTAGTGGAGCAGGACAGATCTGCTCCATTCACCGCCACACTAAGCCTGCTGAAGTTCCTTCAACACAGGACGCCTTGGCAGAAAGCCTGCAGCCACTGTTACTATCTGGGATTGACAGAGAGAGTAATGAGAGTTGTAAGGTTCAAGGGATATCCAATGTCGTTCTAAAAAGACTAGAGTTACTAGAGATAGAGAGATAGATAGATCGTGGGGTTTGACAAATATGGACTGAAGGCCGATGGAGGCTGATTTTGTGCCAGATTTTCATGCCAAATGACAGCTACTCAGTGTTTCCCCCAGAATTGTATTCTTGTCAGGGTGAAAAGCCTCTGAAACAGCGTTTAGACCATCATGGGACACTAAAACTCCATTTTCCAGGCTGATGAAATTCTTTTAGGCTTAGCAGTTCTTTAAGTTTCCACCTCTTCAGTAGTAGGGAATCTCTGGTACATTATTGCCATTAAATGAGGAATTAAAACATTATTTACCAATTAAATCGATAAATAAATGACTTGTTGATCATGTTGCTGAGTGTGAATACAAGGTTGTCCTGGACCATGTGTGTCAGTAGCTACTCTACCATGTTAGTTGTCAATATATTTCTGCACCAGTGTCACCAAGACAAATCCCATTACACTTATTGTACTTGCAAAGTAAGTTCTGATTCTTGAAATTCTGAATTTTGATCCTAAAGAAATTCTGATCCTAAAGACTAAATGCCTTTGAGATTTCTACTTTCTTCCAAAACTATTTTTGTTTGCTTGTGTATGACAGCCAGAGTCTACATCACATATGTTTGTGGTTCTGTCTGGTTTCCTTCGTCAGGCTGGCTGTCATGGTTCGGCAACAGTATCGTCCTCTTCGTCCTGTACAGGCAGAGAGCCTCACTGCAGCCCACCGACTACCTGACCTTTAGCCTGGCCATCTCTGACGCCAGCATCTCCGTGTTCGGCTACTCCAGAGGCATCCTGGAGATCTTCAACGTCTTCAATGACAACGGCTACCTGATCTCCTCCGTCTGGACCTGCCAGGTAGGAGACGCCTCAAGGCTCCCAGACCTTCTCATGTGGGTCGGCATTTCTAATTTTCAATACTCATCTGAGGGAACAAACGTTCAATGACTTGTTGAATATATAGACTCTGCTAGCAGCTGGGGCAATGTCACTTTGCAGGCGGTAACATCCCAAGTTCAATATTGGAGAGAAAAAAAGTGAACAATTACCTTCTGTTATCGAGTCGATACCAGGTTTTTTTTATCAGACAGCTTTTTTGAAGTCAGACTTGTAGGTGATGTCTGTCTGTCTGTCTGTCTGTCTGTCTCACACAAGGAGGAGGAAAGGCTTTTGGTGTGTTTACAAGCTACAGCTGAGTAAGATCAGTCTCTGGTGTGACAGAGAACATAACATGACGCGTTAGAGATCCATTTAGATCAATTTCTATACATTGACAAACTTTTTATTTTGTGGCGGTTGTGCCGATATTGTGGCGGTGCGCCACAGATGAGCCAAGGGCGCATTGCTTGATGGATGTGTTGGTGACTATAGGGATCAAACCTGCGGCCTTTGGGAGAGAAGGTAAAGGAGACTAGGTGAGATGGTAAAGGAGACTGGGAGAGATGGTAAAGGAGACTGGGAGTGCTTCCAGGCAATCGCCGGTTTCTGGTTTTGGTGGAGAACTGTTCACGTTCATGTTCACTAATATTGCCTAAACTGTCCTAAACCATAGAAATAACATACAGGAATATGTAGGAAATGACTGAACTTCCATTGGAGAGTAACACATTCAACACATCTAGCGTGATCCCAGCTCAACTGTCTATGAAGAAACGTTTGTGAGGTCCACCAAACCTTAATATCATGTTTCACCCTCCCAGGTGGACGGTTTCTTCACGCTGATCTTTGGTCTGAGCAGCATCAACACCCTGACAGTAATCAGCCTCACCCGCTACATCAAAGGATGTCACCCCAGCAGAGGTAAGGCACCCATGACTATCTACGGTAGCTTCGTCAGGTATTGGGCTGATGTAAGGCAAGTTGTTGTTTGGTGGTGTATTTCTCTTATTTCCGTGGATAACTGGCCAAACATGGAAGACAGGACGTCAGGTTAAGATATTTCCAGCGCAGCTACAATGGAGGTTGATAGGAGAACATTTTTTCAGCTAAAACATCAACGGTAAACATCAGGTTTTGTTGTCATTCCCTCAGAATCGAAGAGCAGCATGACCAGAAAATAAAGAAACACATTGTGACACAGGATGCTGGACTCAGGGGCTTGTTGCAAGAGATCATGAAAGAAGTTTTTCAATATCTGCAATATTCTGCTTGACAATGTTGATTTTATAAGTAGTGCTCCTGAGGAAGATCAATGCCTATTTTTATTTGGGCGTAGGACACAAAATACTCATCAATGTAGAAATCTTTATGATAGATGCTAGTCTCTTGAACATGATAGATTTAAGTGCATTTTGAGGATTATATTTATTTTTATATATTAAAAGTAATGCTGTGTAGCTTTATAATGTATGTTGCCATGTTGATGTGACGTCAAATAACTGCATCTCAGGGACCTCGTGGTTGAGTTTCCTATTTGGAATTTGGACTTCCATTGCATTTTTCCTGATTGGAAGTTGGAATTTCCGAGTGTCCCACATATCTGGAATGCATCATAACAGCAGAATCAAAATCCCCGCATTCACCAAGAGCAATAAATGTACAGGAATTTGTCTTGGTGACATTGGTGCAGAGACACACTCTTTTGACAACTTACAGAGTTTCACAGAACATACCGACACACTTGCACTCATGCACCTATGCACTCATCATTCAGCCACTATATGAATATGATGAAATGCATAAAATGAGCTGAAAAGTTGTGAGAAGTTGTGTAGCGTGCTAAGACTTGTGCAGATACTGTGAGGAGTGAAAGATAATGCAAAGTCATTCTTTTAGGAAATTTAAAAGGCAGCCATTAAAAACAATACTTGTGTGTGGTTTTGTTTCCTAGCGCACCACATCACCAATACGACCATCACTCTCTGCCTCGTGTTGATCTGGGTCGGCGCTGCGTTCTGGTCTGGAGCGCCCCTGCTGGGCTGGGGGAGTTACACAGGTAGGAAAACGACAAGCTTCTTCCTCTACTTTTGCTCCATTAAGACACTTTTATACAATTACTGATCTTTGTAGACGGGATAGAAAACTATTTGCATTATCGTGTCACTGCTGTCATGCAGAAAAATATAATTTTGGTGTTTTTTTTAGCTTAAATTGAAAGTTCACATTGTTATTCATGTGTTGAGTGAGTTTCATCACCCTTAGGACCTTGTAAAAGACCAATTGTATCATTTCAAAATTACATGGGAACAAGAAGCTTTCTTTTCTCCACTCCAAACGTCTTGCAGATGCTATGCTAACCAGCAGTTTGTCCTGAGTTTATTGCATTGTGTGCCCCCTCTCTCTAGATCGTGGATATGGAACCTGTGAGATCGACTGGGCCAAAGCCAACTACTCCACCATCTACAAGTCCTACATCATCTCCATCTTCATCGTCTGCTTCTTCATCCCTGTGCTGACCATGCTCTTCTGCTACGTGTCCATCATTAACGCGGTGAAGAGAGGCAACGCTTTGTCCTCAGAGGGAGACCCGACAGACCGGCAGAGGAAGATGGAAAGAGACGTCACTATAGTGAGTAGTGGGGACGCTGAATTAAAGCTGTGCTAGGCAACTTTGCATGTTGGCGGCGGAAGCTAACGTTTTGAACTGTATTACCCAGAAATCCTGTATGGTGACATCTGTAAACTGCACACTCATGTTTACCAGCCGGTCTGTATACCAAATGAAACCAAAGGGATGAGGAAAAGATCTAACGATGGTGAGCCCAGCTTTCTCTGGACGGAGCACCACAGTTTGGATTTTCAAGTTTCGTTTGGTCACTTCCTGTAGGCAGAGAAGATTTCCTCCCAGTGTCCATACCCGACACTATGATTTAATTTGGGCATATATGGCGATTCTACAGCGTCTCAATTAGTGGGGGTGGGATGTTCTTCTCTGTTGCAGCCCCATGTGCTGTAGCTGAGAGTCATTGGTGGGACAGAAAGGCCTCTGAAACAGCATTTAGATCATGAGGCATAAAAAGAAATCAAATTGTTTCAGGCAGGGGCATTAGGTGGGCTGCTCCATACCGGCTACTGCAGCCAAGGATAAAGAAACAAGCACCAAACGTTTAGCAGATCCAGGACTGAGTGAAGCCTTCACTGAGCACAGTCCTGGTTTCCCAACCTGCAGTAGAGAGCTTTGAACCGAACCACCAGTCTACAATGGAATGAAAAATACAGAGTTGATTGGTTGGATGGTTCCGGTCCTCAGTTCTGATTGGCTGAGCCATGCTGGAAGCTGTTAAAATACCCGATAAACGCACACCTGTCACCTTATAACACTGAAGACTAATGTGCTACCCAAAAATCACCACTCATGCCAACATCACCATATACCATACCTATACTGCAATGTGGCAACCACTCTGGTAAGCTACTGTTCAAGATCTACATTGCTTGGAAGAAAACTATCATTTATTTATTATTGATTAAAAATAAAAGATCAGCAGCAATAGGCCAATAGGTTAGAGTGATTTTAGAACAGCTCAGGGTTGGCATGGAGATAACTTCTTCCTCTCTCCTCCAGGTCTCCATAGTAATCTGCACGGCCTTCATCCTGGCGTGGTCGCCGTACGCTGTGGTCTCCATGTGGTCCGCCTGGGGCTTCCACGTGCCCAACCTCACCAGCATCTTCACCCGCCTCTTCGCCAAGTCCGCCAGCTTCTACAACCCGCTCATCTACTTCGGCCTGAGCTCCAAGTTCCGCAAAGACGTGGCCATTTTACTGCCCTGCACCCGTGAGGCTAAAGACACGGTGAAGCTCAAGCGCTTCAAGCCGAAAGCCGACGGCCAGGGTGGCAGACGCAAGGCTCCTCAGAACCAAATGGAGAAGAAGTACGCGCCAGGGGACCAGCCCAACATGGTGCCGAGCCCGAACTGTGGGGTGGTGAGCCCGCCCCACACGCCTCCCCCTGCTAACAAGGAGGTATTCCACGTCGAAATGCCCAGACCGTCAGAGAGCGGACCGGAGTTTGAATGTGACAGACTCTAAAGAGTTCTCTACAACCGTGTTATTTATTTTACTTTTTATATGAGAATAAAGGAAAAGAGTTCAAACAGCAGGCACAGAGATGAATAGGCCTGGCCTCAACTCTCCCAGTGTATGCAGAAGTATTATGTTGTGTAACTTGGTAAACTGAACTTCTATTGATGATGTTTTTTTATGTTGCGAGGCTTGGCATGTTTCGTTAGCAAACTCCCCTCAGGTATTAGACGCAGATACTATGGGTTGTGATATCTGTTTATTTTCAGGTACATGTCTATAAAATGTGTAATACTTTATTTTATCCAGCTGTGACCCCAGTCAAACAATCAAAGATTGTTTATGTTTAAGAGGATGCCTCAAAAGTAAAAGCCTGTCCCACTTTCCCATCAGTAAAAGTGGGCGTTAAACCTGACCATATGTATAGATGTTAACAGCAGATCTGGAACATGTACAGACCTGAAACTAAAGTTTTAGCTGTCAGTGTTACTAATACTATGTCTGAATGCCAGAGAAACGCCAGTTTAAACATTATGAAACGTTCACCTGTTCATCTATGTGGACTTTTCTACCATATCGACCGATACTGAACACCAAACGTGACTGTACTAACTTTAACAGATTTTGTGATGGATATTTTTGTATTTAAAGAATTTAATTCTGCGTATTTGATGTAATGAGCTTGTTATTTTCTACTGTAAATCATTTGTGGTTACGTTTGTGAATAAAGTTTCAGAATACGTTGAAAATGTTTTTTCACAGTGTACAAAACATTGCCCAAAGAATTGGTCAATAAAGTGTGATAAGGTCAGATCACTGAAAGTGAAGCGGTGGCTGCTGGCAATATAGCTTTAAGTTTAAAACGTGAGGTAGAAGATGGAGATAGAAGCGCGCGATGTGATGATGCCTAAACAACATTTGTAGTGTGTTAAACACAGCCAGTCGATAAAATACAACATCGTAAAATAGTTTACATTTTCATCAAAAGACAACTTGCTTAACATTATGATTTAACCAAAAATCTGGAAATTGATGGAAAGACAAAATTACTGCTATTAGCTGGAACTGATCATTTCATCAATGATACTGATTGATTTTGTGTTTAGATAAAGTCAGCTTGTTAGCTAGCTAACCGTAGTATCTGGTCAGCTAACCATCACTTTTGTTGTTGTTAACACACCTGATAGCACACTAGCTAACATAGCAATGTTGAATCACTATTGTGTTTTATCAATCAGCAGCAAAACATTCATTAAGGCATTAATGGGAAAATGTATCATGGATTACAACTTTAAAGACTGAATCCAAGTACATTTTTATAAAGTAGGTCCTTAATCCTGCAACAAGATCCAAAGCACATTCAGTAATTAAAACAAACTCTGGAGCTTTTTGAAGCCGCTACCGCCTACCGGTCCTGTGCATCACACACATGGTCTGAGTCAAGGAGAGGCAAGAAAATGTGTTACACATGCTGCTCAGTAAATGTTTGGAGAGAGAGAGACGGTGTATGTGTGTGTGTGTGTGTGTGTGTGTGTGTGTGTGTGTGTGTGTGTGTGCAGACAGGAGGTCCTGGTAGTGATAGTGTTTGTTGTTCTTGTTAAGAGCATTACCTCACTGCTTGGCAAAGAAGGATAGAAAGTGAGATCCCTGACTGGCTTCTGTTAGACTTCTCTGTTAGCCCAGCAAAGAGTCTTCATGTCTTTGAATGGTCTGCATTACTACAGCTCCTCAATTATGTAATTGTTCTCCGTTATTATAGTTACTGGTGATTATGTACTTTTGTATAGTTCATGTTTTCAAACCAGATATTGAATCATCTCAATATGGTTCAAATATGTAGAAAATAAATGGCTGATGTGAGAAAACTGACAAGAAAGAAAGAAAGGAAGAAAGAAAGAAAGAAAGAAAGAAAGAGGAAGAAAGGAAGGAAGGAAGGAAAGAAGGAAGGAGGAAAGGAAGGAAGGAAGCAAGAGAGAGTGAATGAAAGCCTCTGTAGCCATGCAGCTCTTATTGTGTGGAGGAAGTTGTTTTGCAGCCCGGCCCCCTGACAGAACAGGATGACCTCACCCCTCTTAATGAAATTTTCCCTCCACGCTCTCTCTCTCTTTTTTTGTCTTTCTCCTTCAGGCCAGCAACTTGACTCTGTTCTCTCTCTGCTCTGCTCTCTTTTTTCACTGTGGTTGCTCACGTCGGTTTCCTTGACAAGGCAGGAGCAGCATTAGATAGATGCCGTCCCATGTGCTCAGCTGGAAGGCCCAACATCACTCAGTTTGGTCTGGTGAGAGATTGACTTCTTTCAGGATTGTTTTCTCTTTCAGACAATGGACATCTGATTAGATACATTTCCTTTTTAAGCTTTCATCCCACAAAACCATCATCTTCCACCAGCATTTTGTATTTTCACGATGCCTGCCTGAAGACCGAGCTCCAGGAGAGACCATCATCATGTCAGGAGGAGTTGTGAGGAAAGTCCAGCCTTTCACCATCGGCACCAAGCTGTCCGTCCCCGCCGAGCACAAATACCAGGACCAGGTTGTGGAAGTCCACCTCCCAAAGCCTCCGCTGAACAGCTGCGAACTGCAGAACAACTGCGAGGACCGAGGCTCAGCAGTCCCTGGCTGCCCCGAAGGTCCTCAGGTCCTTTACGATGACGAAGCCGAGGAGGACGGAAACCCCACGTCCCCCGCCGTCTCCTCCAGGTCCATCAAGAAGATAGCTATCTGTAGGAACACAGAGGAAGGCCCCACAGCTCCCAGTAGAGGCCTGGACCCTGGGATACTGGTCAGATCAACGCCAGAGGTCACCAGTGTCCATCCCTCAGCACCAGCGCAGGAGGGCAAAGAGGAGAAGCGCTCGTCCTCTTATAGTAAGGTACTGTCTTTTCACATGAGGCTGCTCATTGCCTGTTTTTTTTCGTGGTGGAGTATTATTTCAGTAGAGAGGAATAACACCCACACCGCTGTGCAGGGAATCAAACCCCAAACGTTTAAAGGTGAATTAAAAAAGAAGGTTTCCGTGCAGATAAATCCCCTCTACATCTCCCACTGTACGGTGGTCAACAAATGTCCACAGTTATGAGAACGCAGAAATGAAAACTGAAATCATACTTCAACCTAACCCCAACACAGACAGCATTTAATTGAAATGGATGTATTGGATTGGATTGATTTTGGTGCCTGCTGGTCAGTGGCAGTCAGTGTGCTCTACTAGTTTAAATGGAAAACTCCCTTTAGATATGCGAGAAATATGGGATACTGAAAAACAGCATTTGCAGTAATTGGCAAGAGAACCCACATTGGTGGAAGTAATGAAATTGATCCTATACAGTGGAACAATATACATCTCTGCAAGTCACATAAGATATTGAGTCTTTAATGTTCTATGTGATCTGCCTTATTTCAAAACACCAAGAAGGTTCTTCAAACAGCTGAAACTGAAGTGAAATTGTATTTTTTTTTCTTTTTTTTGTATTTGATTTTACTGTTGTTTTTTGCATTGTGTTAGGTGATGTTCAGCGTCCTACTTTCGTGTTTAATTGTGCAATGCATTTATTATACATCATATTTTTTCTTTACAAGCATAAGTTATCCCACAGACAAGACTGTAAATCCATAACTGAAGAGTTTGATCAGAATCAGAATAATACATTTTATTTCTATAGCACTTTTCGTCCGCCATGAACAAAGTGCGTCACAGTTAACAGAATAAAACCCCACATATACACATATAAGACATACATAGGGAAAGTTTCAAGAAGCAGCAAAACAAAAAAACAAACATATGGACAATCCAACTAATTTGAAAGGAAACGAGACAGCAACAACAACAAAATCAAAAGATATTAATCAAATGCAAATGGATAAAGGTTTTCAGTTTCCTCTTCGAGAAGATACGGAGTTAGATGAACCTATTTCTTCAGTTTAATCTGACCTCAGGAACATTCAAGGAGATAAAAGCTTAGTAGAAGTCAGTAGTGGAAAGAAATTATTGTAAATTTAGTAATATTTCCTAACTGATAGAAGCTGAACAACTGTTTGGATTTGCTTCTCAAAATTCAGAGCAAAATCAAAAATCTGTTTTGCTGTGGAAACAACAAAACATCACGTCAGTGCCGAACATCCCCGACTTCCCCTGCTGAGATGAACCACAAGCAGAGAGCAACATGCTGTTAATCACTGTTTTCATTGTTTTAAGGCAAGCCTTGTGCCAGATCAGAGCTTTATTCCAAAACAAAATATTTACCATTTGAAAAAAGTGACACCTCCACTTACAGAATGACAATTAAAACAAATGTTAGATAAGATATGATGAACGTTTATTGATACCAGTGGGGAAAGCAGCAAAAATGAAAGGATTCAGCAGGAAAAACACAAATAGAGCATAAGCTCACTAATAGAATATAAAATACGCAATGTAAACAGTAAAAAAAAAATAGAAAACCAATAAAGCTGTTGTTATTTCAAAACAGATTTATTTGGGATTTTCCATCTGAGTTCTAGTTCAAAGCACTCTGTCCTATCAAAGTGAAAACACATTTGTTGAAATTTATGTGGAAGCATAAAATTAGAATAGCAAAGAATAACAAAGAAATCCAGTTTGCGTCGGTATTCAACACTATGGTTCGTTTGGCCTCGTTTTCTGTGACGGATGACTTACCTAGCATCATCTCAACTGTCTTGAAGTGGTAAACGCTACCCGGTAAAACAAACACTGAGAATTAGCTGTAACAACTATTTTGGTGTGGGGAGGTGTGTGTGTGTGTGTGTGTGTGTGTGTGTGTGTGTGTGTGGCGGGGGGGGTGG
>CABFOQ010053089.1:23521-36823 GCA_900660455.1 Gephyroberyx darwinii
ATAATTTTTAAATCTTTATTAATGAAGAAAATACTACATTTGTCGTTTCCTTTTGTTGCTTGTGCAGCATTCGCCACCATCTTGCCGATGCTTGTCGGAGATTTCTCATAACACTCGGTTTGAAGTGTGCCTCTGAAAAATCTCCGTTTGGAGGACCATGTAGCCCTAGCACTTCACCCTACCCCTACACGTGAACGCGCAAAACAGAGGGGAAGGGCTAAGGGGTAGGAGCAATGGGTGAATTGCGATTTGGCCTGGGAGTTTTATCAACAAAACATCATTTGATAAAATACAAAGTACAATAGAACACAAAATGAATCTCATTTTCAGTATCTCCTAAATCACATAATATCAAAGGCTGTGGAGCAGGTTGTAGTTTTAGTTTTTTCATTTGAAGGTTGGAGTTTTAGTTCTGCAAACATTTATCAGAGGCAGAAATAATCTGATTAGTTGAGTGAAACCTCAGTGGGCGGAGCCAAAGAACCACAGTTTTTCTGGATAAGTAACGTTCGACTGAAATCCAGTGAAAAAGACAAAGAGTAAGAGAGGAGCTAGCTAATATTTTGAAGCCTAGTGCTCTTGATACTAACTGAACAAATGCAGTCTAGGCATACTAAGTTATCTAGTTAAGCTAGTTAGCAAGTTCAAACTAGCCATGCTAACCTATAACTATCTAGGTACGCTAGTTAGCTAGCCTGCTAACCTTCCAAGATAATGAATGTCATGGATGTCATGAATGAATGAAAAAATAAGTCACTGTCAGGTATAGTTTTTATTTATACCAGAGGTCCTTCTTTGCCATTCAGGTTGTCTTGCACTCCAAAAATGTATTATTTAACTGATTATTTGGCTCCGCCCACTGAGGTTTAATTCAACCAATGAGATTTTTTCTGCCTCCAGGGCAGCTCTACCTCTGAAAAATGACTAACACACCAGTCTGCAATCAGATATGAGACAGATTCAATCCTTTTGTCCTTTGAGCTTTTATTGAGCCACCATTTATCAATGCATGAATACCTTTGATTGATTTGAATTGGTACAATACGCCCCATTCTTGGTATCTGCTTTCATTGTTAGGTATCTGGAATATTTCTGCTATCCTGAATAGAGGGCAGTACGATGCCATCGGTGTTTTTAATTTCCAAGTGAAGGCATTTTACATGGAGAATTCACATGCCTGGACCTGGACTGTTATTCTTTAACAAAACAGAAATATAATATTTCCATTTTTGTCTTCACTTAACATCCATGTGTCCTTCCTGCTCCTCAGGATGGAGAAGCGGTTGATGCTGAAGAGGAGGAAGAGATGGAGACGGTGACAAAGACCACCTCTGAACATCTGTAGGTCTCATCTCTGACTAAAATCTTTTTGCATTTTAAATTTCAAGCATTTAGCAGATGCTCTTACCCAGGGTGACTCACAAAGAGCGGGTAGAGGTTCAATGTCTTGCTCCAGGTCACTTTAACAGGACACATGGCTGCTGATGGACAAATTGAATGTTGCAGTGATCAAACCTGACAAAAATGATGTGAATTCAAAGTATATGTGGGGTTTTTTTTTTACACATATTGTTTTCTTTCACGTGTTGTAATCCAAAATCTAAAATTTTCACATCTGAAGTATAAACCGTGATGTGAAAAAAGATTATTCATATGTGAAAATCAACAATGTATTTTGAATTCACATTACTTTTTTTTGTAAGGGACCTGTGACTTTAGCTTGAGTTAAGTTAATTTTTAGTTATAAAACATAGAAGTGAAGTGATATAAAATCCAGTGATAAAAAACACAGAAAAAATGATTCACTTGTACCAACAACAACAAAAAAAAAGATGACAAGATGACTTCTGTTACAGGGACAGCCTCTCTACCCACTAGGTCACCAATAGTACAAAAAGCACAAAATAGAATATAAGCAAGTGTGGTTGGTAACCGCCTGAGTAATTTGCGTGTGTGTGTGTGTGTGTGTGTGTGTGTGTGTGTGTGTGTGTGTGTGGCAGTATGCGCTGGCTCCTGAGCAACTACCAGCAGGATGTGAAGCTGGCTCTGGACGTTTCTTCTTTCTACCAGCAAGCCGACAGCATCCTCTCCTCCATCAACAGGAAGGTAAACTAGGCTCCATGCTAACACTTTAGCATGCACTATGTTGAGTGATAGAGTGATAGGCTGTTGAAATGTTCCCTTGCCTTAGGTTTAATACTCCCCATTTGCTCTTTTCTTATTTAAACCCTATTTTTTCTTTGTTGGATCTTATTACTATCTACTGCTGCAATGACCCAATTTCATCCATGAGGATCAATAAAGTTTAATTAAATATAAATGATTGTCTTTTGTAGAGAGGAGTCTCTTCAGGATCAGCTGAACAGAGGAGCAGAGAGATGAACGACATTGCCAATCAAATCACAGTAAGAGTTAAATTCTGTTGATTCCACTTCAGGCTTATTCAGACAAATGTGATGGGGATGTTCATTTTTAGCTACGTTCTTCAGGGCTGAGGTCAATTTGTTATTAATGCCAACATATTAGTACAACTGCAATCTTCAGGGGGAAATTTTATTCTGCAATGGTTTTGTTTGTTTACGTAATTATACTAATGTCTCAAAATGATTGTGGTAATGATGTATTGATGTCATCTCTTATTGAAGGAGATGTGTAGAAACACTGCCCTGATAGCAGACGACTCCGGGCCAAATATGGTTGTGGCTCAGTTCTGGCAATGGCAAGAGTATTGTGGGCCAAAAGTGGCCCATCTGTAACCAGCCATATTGGGTTTATCATGGGTTTATTTGGATTCTGGGCCAGATGTGCCCAAATGTAACCAGCCACATGTGTAGTCATGCCTGAGACATGGTCTCATCAAGGTCGAGTTGTGGCTTTGTCCTGGCAGCCAGATCTCTAGTTGTCTTTCCACCGCAGCAACTATCCAGGATAGTTGCGACCCCTTTTCCACCGGGGGAAATAGCCCCGCGAAAAAAGTTCCTCTTGGATAGTTCCTGGGCCCCCAAAAGGTTGCTGCTAGTGAGGTAGTACTATTTGGAAGACCTGGAACCATTGGGGAGGAGGCGCAGTACTGAATAATGCTGATTGAAGTTACACAAGTCGTCAAGTCCGCCAACCGCCATTTTTAAATACCGGCTTGTTCAATCTCTGCTTCAACTTCAGCGCGTCAAAAACGATTCTAATATCTTATTCATACCAAAGTAAAGCACAACAAAGATTAACACCATAGCTGCTTGAACTTCATCCATGTTTGCTCTGTTGAAATTGGCGCTGATGTTGTGGGAGTTGTCATTTACAATCACTTAGCTTTTATCCAAAGTGATTTACAAAGGCGATAGTTGACTCTTATATGGGGCTTGAACCCACAACCCTGAGACTGAGAGGCTCATACTCTACTGACTGAGCTGTCCAGGCCAGACACTTAAAAGACATATGAAACCAAACAGTTGCACTTTTGTCACGTCATATACTCCTTATTTACCTAATCTCTCTGGTACTTTGGTGCGGTGAGAAAGCAACCTGGAGCTCTTCAAACTAAAAAGGTTCCTGCTCCAAAAAGTACCCAAAAGGTTTAGGTTCCTGCGGTGGAAAAACAACATTTGTCTAAATTTGTAAAGACCTTTCTCTGCATGGCCTCCTGACACACACACACCTCACACTCAAACCCTCTTCCATGCTCTCCAGTTGTTGGACCAGTGTGTTTTGCGGCTGTCTGACCTCCATCCCACCCTGGCAGCCAGAGTGACCCAGAAACAAGCCGAGGTCCAGGACTGCTGGGCTATCCTCCAGGCCCAGAGCAGGTAAATGCACTTACACATATCTGCTGCTTGGTTTGGTTTGGTTTGGTTTGGTTTGGTTTGGTTTGGTTCGGTTCGGTTTAGCTCAGTTTCTAGCTTAGTTTAGTTTATTACATGTTAAAACTTCACTTGCATCTCAAAACTCAACAACTTGTTTTCATTGTGGTTCCTCACATTGCTAAACCCATCCATGCTAGCATGTTAGTCAGTTAGTCTCGTATTGAGTCTTAAAAGCTTCACAAATTCTGACAATGGGTGAGATAATGTCACGTGTTCACTTTCAACTTTCAACAATAATTTTCTTGAAGCAAGAATAATTGTCCTGTTAGTGGAGGAGTCTTATTCTCACCCCACTGGCACAATTTTTTGGAAAAAGGTTTGAAGACTCCGTTTTGCAGTGTGGTCTTCAAAACCTTCAGGAGGGTTTCCAGTGATTATTCAGGATTTAGTCAAAGGGCCTAACAACAAGGTAGCTTATTTAAACCCTCCTAAACTGTAAAATCTAAAATGATTCAATCTTAATGTAAAAACTGTAACTTGACCACACTGATAACAAAATATTCTCCAACTTTGTTCAACCTTTATAAATTTTAACTATTCAACACTCCCTGAACTAAACCTGCTCGGCTAATCCATACTGATCTCCTCTCCTTTCATTCTTCAGTTTGGAGAGCTTTGCACCAACGCAGCACTTGGGCAAAAAGATCACAGCATAGTTGAAACATGACTTCATATCCAACGCTCAGTCCAAAAAGTTGACATCACCAAAATAATCCCCATGAACCCATGGAAAAATAAACCCCAGATGTAAAGTGCAATTACACAGAATTAATCATGGAAAACAGAGTCCCGGGAGTAAAATGGCAATCCCCTTTCTCGTTAACACTGATGTTGCATAATAAAGTTTTTTTTTAGCTTTGCTCAGAAGTAGGAGTTGAAGTGAATTTCCCCTTATAAGTCTTGGAGTTTTGTCTCAGAGTTAAGTTGACATGAGTTGAGATAATCAGCGTATGAGGGAAGTAAGGTGAGATGTTCTCACATTATGCATTATTATTTTTATAGCTGCAGTGCTTACAAGGATTGCTCTTTTCTCTTTTCTGTATTTTGTCCATGACTGCTCGGAGAAATAAAACCACCCTGTTGAACACTTTGAAAATTACTGAGTACTCTTTGAGAATATTTTTAGGTTGTTCAATTCAAACCAGTGCCAAAAGGTTTACACTATTATCACCAAAAATAGAGGAATGACTTAGAAACAAACTTGAATCAGAACATACAGAAGAATATTAGTGCTGAAAGACACATGTATCGCCAAACACTTTTCAGGAATTAAGAAAAGAACACCTATTTTCTTATTGAAGCCCATGTATTTTGGTTTTAAGGTTTAAAGGGCAAAAAAATTGGTCATAACATTGCAGGTTCTTCCAAGGTGCATGAATCAAAAAGGCAAAAAGAAATGAGGACTCTTGGAAAACCATTGACAAAACTTTAATATTGAAAACCAACATGTTCATCAATCAAGGCTATTGCAGCCTTGTCGGGTTTCATTTCATTCTTTTGGTTTTAAGTTTTAAAGGCCCAAGGGTCATGAGGCTCACTCGTCACCATGGAAACCTTACATTCAAGCAAAAAAAAATCATAATTGTAGTTACGTGGTTGTCACCCGGCATCAGTGATGTAGGAAAATACATTTAGTGGGGGACACATGATCTACAATAATGCAACTGATCTCTATTCCAGATGTGTGTAGACTTGGAACGCTCGTAAACCTGGACTGAAGGACTGGTCAGTTCCCAGTCTCCAGTACGGTGGCCCTGAGAGGACATCTCAGACTCTAGCATGCTAAGACAACGACACCTAGCTAAAGGTTGTGCGTGTACATTGGAGTTACTCTGTACTCTGGGATTATGATGCATTTTAAAATAGTAACAGGACGTCTCAAGGTAAAATGTCTTTGTTTAAATGTACAAAAAATCCCATAAGAGTACAGAGTGACTGACATAGTACAGCTGATGGATGCTGAGTCTGACAAACTGAGCCTGAGATGTCCTCACAGGGCTACTGTACTCCAGGGGGAGTTGAACTCACACATTTAGTACGTTGATGTGTTATCCAGCTGCCGAGTTGTTGATTTGTGTTGAAGTAATGTGACATAATGTGAAGTAATGGGAGGACTTGGCGGCCGGCTGGACTAGAGGTTTGAGTGTCTGTCCTCTAACTGGAAGGACAGACTCCCTGCACACTGCGTCACCCTGCTGCTCCAATGATTCAACAAAATAAATACAATGAGTCCAGTTTTGACACGAGGGCTTGAAGAGAAAAAAGAAAGCCAGGAGATTTAGCTGACACTAGGATTTAATTTGGTCAAATAGAGTGAATGTATGCCGTCTCAGTTAGTAGGGATGGGACACTCTTCTCTACTTTTTGTTGTTCACAAAATTCAAGTGTGAATTTGTTGGAATGTCACAATTTGTATTGAAATGCAGGTCTGAATGTACACTTGTATACTTTTTATTTCTTGGTGGAAAATTGTAAAAAAAAAACTAAAAAAACAAATGCATGTCTCAATGCATCTTTCTCAATTGTCTCAACTCAAAATATAAATTAATTTAGTTTACAAGTAGCTAAAAGTTTAGAGAGTTTGCAGTTTAGTTTTGTTACGTGTACAATTAAAAACAAAATGAATAAATAAAATCTGCAAAGAAAATAAAATTTCATAATTGCAGGTTTTTCATACCTTTTGGTCAGGGAGGAACCTCCATCATATCAGAGGTGGACAACATGACTGCCTGATATCTGATATTTAATAAAATGCCAA
Organism: Gephyroberyx darwinii; assembly: GCA_900660455.1. NCBI lineage: Eukaryota > Metazoa > Chordata > Actinopteri > Trachichthyiformes > Trachichthyidae > Gephyroberyx > Gephyroberyx darwinii. The sequence goes on from CABFOQ010053089.1 coordinate 30,137, forward strand.
TATCTGCCAACAGATATATCAGTCTAACCCTAGCCACCACCCTGGTCACAACTGGCCACGACCACATGACACGCCCACAACAAATGGTACATGCCCCAAAACTTCCCCACCAATTTCAGGTAAACAGGGGGATTTCGGCATGAACACACAGGATCACAGACAGACACAGACTGACTCAAAGTTGCAGATTGCACCTTTAAATATCCCTGATGTATTTATTGCAGTCCACCTTTAGATTCTGTTCCAGCTCCTCCGGGCTGATTTTATCTCTCCTCTCCGAGCCAAGTTCTTCCTGAAAACATGACTTCACCAGCTCAGAGCGTGGTGACATCATGTGGTGAAAACCCTGCCAAGCTCCCGTCACCCCGGAGACAAAGGCTGCTGTCTTGTCTGTCAAGGTTGCTGTGGCAACATAACATGTCATTAACGAATGTCAAAGCCGCCGTGATAACAAAACACATCATTATCTAAATGGGTTTATCAGACAGAAAACCTGCTGTACATCCTGTACTTCTGACTCACATTCTCCATGTTTAAAAAACGCTTTGTTTCAACATGTCAGGAATCACACAAACTCAGACAAAGAAAGAAAAGGTGATTTAACACTAGATTCAGGGATTTCTTTGTCTTTTACATGCAGTGGATATAAAAAGGATTCATCCCTTGACTTTTTGCACATTTGTTTTTACAAAATGTGTTCAAAAAACAGTGATTGTGGTCTAAAATCAGTACAATATATATATATATACTTTTTTTTACATTTAATTTATTTTTATGAAAATATCATAGATTACTACTTTAATAACAATAAAATGCTGACAGAAGTAGTGATATGTGTGATTGTTTTACAGTGCGGAGCAGACAGATTATTCAACTGGTTGTTGTGAAGAGGTTGAAGCTGGTCTGGGAGCTGCGCTGCAGGAATCCACGACATCGACTGATAAGGTACGAGATTAGGCTGCAACAACTACTGCCATCTTTGAGAAATCACTTCCTATAACCACCAGGCTTTTATATAGTTTGTTCTTGTAATCTGTTTAATTCCTGTTGTACAGTATTGGCTTTTGTTAGTCTTCAGTTTTTAATTAATGTTAGTAATGTTAAGATAATGTGTTAGCCCTGTGACTGTCCAGGGGGTTTCCCCGCCCCAAAATGCACCTCATGTTGATTGACATTGACAAGTGCAACTGAATATGTTTTGTAAAATGATACTATTCATTAAGTAAGTAAGTAAAGCCAAACCAGTCGATGTCTCTCTCTCTGCTCCGCTGGAATACCATTGGTTTATTAACATGGTGGGAAATGACCACACACCGCAAGCATATCCATCCCAACAAGTCATTAACTGTACTTCTGAGTCTTCAAATGTTGTTTTCTGTAAATCCAGTCAATTTTAAGACAAGCCGTTTCTGTAACAGACGTGTCAGGACAGTTCTGAACCCAGGATGTAGGTGTTACGTGATATGTGCCTTGGACCCTTGAGTCACCAGGACACTCAACTGACTCTGGCTTCACAGGAGCTTTTGGTATTCTCTGGAAATAGATGAGTTCTGGTTGACTCCTGTCTCGGCCATGAGAGAGATGACATCGCCATCTAGTGGTCCTTTCACCATGTTTCCTGAGAAAAAGGCTGTCAGTTTAAATTTGTGGTTCATGGTTTTGATTCTGTTGTAAAGGTGATTTCCTTGGTATGTTTTGGGAGAGACGAGTGAAATGCAGCAAGGGTCAGAGGTGGGATTTGAACTCAGAATGAGCCCAGGTACATAATCTGAACATGATCCAACTGAGCCACCAGGACACTGGAGCTTCTCCTTCCTGGTCCATGAAGGTCCAACAGTCTGCAGGTTTTCATTCCAACCAACCACTACAGAAGATCACTAACTAGTTCCTCCTCTCTGGTTGATGGGGTGTTACTTTGAGAACCACTAGTCTAATATCCAGATGTGTGCACTGTGGAGAGAGAAGAGACACAATAAAGATCCAGACTGGATTGAAAACCAGGATATTGTGGTTAGATCACCTGAACCATTATCACTATCTACTTAAGGAACATCATGTAATATCTTCTGATAATAAACTGCGGACCATAGAGAACAGAAACACTAGTGAAATACTGGTAATACTCTCCAGCTAACCAACCATCATTTGGAGCTGGTGGTGAATGTTGGGATGAACCAGCCATTGTGGCCAGCAGACTAAACTGGGAGCGTCTTGACTTGGATGGTTTTTAACACAGCGTTATTTTTCCTCATGTTTCTGGTTTCTGAAGACTCTGTGGTGGTTGAACGACAGCGTCTCCAGTCAGCAGGAGGAGGTGAACCAGCCAGGCAGTATGAGCAAGGAGGAGGAGGTCATGTCAAAGACGACTGTTTACAACCAGGATATGAAGGTAAGCACCATTCATTTCCAAAACCCTATATATAAAAACAAACAAACAAACAAACAAAATCATTAAGTTCATCGTTCAGTTTCATTGTGTCAACCAATGCCTCACGTAACCTACTGTCTTTTAAAAAGTACCAGAACTGCTTTTAAATACCTCTTTTTGGAATGAAACTCTTTATATCTTCTATTTTACCATTTTTAGAATGAAAAAAAAACATTATAAAACTAAATATATTTGATAAGGTGAATAGTTTTTATACCGCACATCTGCTCTTTTACACACTTTCTGTACATATGTACTATATGACCTTCTGTAGACCTGCTAATGTGAATATGATGCACATTTTACATATCATGTGTATTTGCTTTAAATTCTCACATACTTCTCATTTGCTATTTATTGTGTATATAGATTTTTTTTATATATATATAACAATATATTGATGTTTAAAATGCTACGTGATGCTCCTCCTGCAGATGTCGACTCTGACTCTGCGGATCAACAGCCTCCTGTCCAGATGTGCAGAGCTCAGTATGGACGTCCTGGACACGGAAACCGACATGCTGGTCCGATGTGATCCGGACAGATCTGACCTCGAAGGACTGCAAGAACAACAGCAGAAACTAGAGGTCAGTGGTTGGTCAATTATTAGGATATGTGTTGTGTGCCAAGCATGAACAGATTGATCTATATATATTGTTATATACATCATTATATCGCAGCAGTCCATGCAAACTAATTGAATCTTGCATATGAAGAGGCTTATGGGAGATTAAAATTGCAACTAAGGTGTGAAGATTTATATTTAAAGTTAAGTTTTAAATAATAAAAAGATATTTATGAGCTGAATTTGTCTCTTGAAGACGTATGGCACTGTGGTAAAAAGTCTCCATGTGGTCTTTAGAACTACAGTAATTCATTCTGATGTTATTCTGTTGTCTGCCTGTCTGCTAGATGGACCAGCAGCTGGTCAGACAGGAGGTGGAGGAGCTGGAGCAGCTGACCTCTGACCTCCAGGCTGTGTTGGCGGAGGAGGCTGAGGAGGTCCAGTCATCTCTGCAGGCCTGGGAGGAGCTGGGCTGGAGTATGGCCGACAACCGCAATGCTCTCCAACAGTTTCAGCAGCTGCAGGCCTTCCTGAGGTCCTACCTGGCCATGATGTGAGTGACATTCAATCCAGAGTTTAGTGTTAACATCTCCATGCTGCTTGAACGTACATGTATGATCTATATTATTACCGATGCACGAGACGCTCTGCTGTCTGTCTTGCAGTTCTTGGGCTGAAGAAACCCGAGCTCGCATTTTCTCAGAGGTTTCAATGCAAAAGTTGAGACAAGCGGGGTCTGCTGAGCTCTCCGAACTGGACCGCAGAATCCAGCACAAGTTTGAAGACTTCGATGATCTGGTTGAACTGGGCCGAGGGCTCGTCAAAGACAGACATCACTTGGTGGACATCGTAAGTCTCTCAAAGACACTTGATTTCAGTTTTCTCAACATTTACAGTGAAGTAATATCCATAATAGTAATAGTAGAAGCAGTAGTGGTAGTAGTAGTAGTAGTAGTAGTAGTAGAAGTAAAAACAAAACACACCACACAGATAACTGTCAACTAAGATCCTAGATGGCTTTTCTTCTTCTCTTACCTTTCAGTTTCTTCATATTCTCTCTCCACAGATAAAGGAAAGGACGGAAGAATTGCAAAGCATGCTCGGATGGATTTTGGTCCACTGGACGGCACAGAAAGACCAGCTGGGTCAAAGAGAGTCAGATTCAACACAAGTTTCTCTCCATCATCATAAAACAGTGACACATCAACATCAGTCCCAGGTGGAAACTCCCTGTGTTCTTATTATCTAAGCTTCCATACTACATACTACATACTACATACTAGTGGAGGAACCCTGTGTATAGCATTCAGGAAATTAACTGTTACTCTTCGTTCTTCTTAAGAACATTTCTTGTCTTTTGCAGCTTCAGCCTCAATCATCAGAGTCAGACAAGCGGTTAGAAAGTATTTTTCCAGAACACAAACAGGAAACAGCCGAAGACCCAGAAGACAGTTCAGATGTTCGGGGAGAAAACAGCAACAATCCAGCGGTTATTCTTCGCCGAGGGTCATGTGATGAGACAGCCAAGCCTGCCAGTCTGGTTCTGGAGGAGCCCTGTGCTGCTGTTACCCCGCTGGGTGGCAGCATCAGCCTCATCCTCACCTTTGACCAGCAGTCAGAGGGAAACCATGGAGCTGCTGAGCATCGGCTGTCCCCAGAGCCGGTACACAGGGTCAGTATCCATCTAACTATACATCTACAGTCAGATTCAAATCTAAATCTGTTGCTCCCTTTTGGGTTGTGAAGAATCAAACTATTGGTGAGAGAAGCAAAAATGGAAACTTTAATTTACTTTAATTTTAGTTTGCATTGCCAAAACGGGTTAGCAGGTAGAGGTTCACTGTCTTGATCAAGGACACACATTGGCTGTAGGTGCCTTGTCTCGCTAAACACCAGGCCACCCTGCCACCTTATGAGAGGTGCAAGAAAACGTTCATAACGTCATTAAAAGTAAGGAGGACAGTAAACATATAAATCCTTCAGGCTGTCATCCATCTTACCTCTACCCCCTACCCAACCTCCAGGTTGCAATGTAATATCAGTGTGTATGTTTCTTCATGTTCTGCAGGTTGGAGTTTTAGTTCAAACATTTCTCGTGCTGCTCTGGAGGCAGAAATAATCTCATTGATTGAGTGGGATTGAATGGGCGGAGCCAAAGAAGCACAGTTTTTCAGAGTGCAAATTCGTTAACTGGAAAACTGGTCAAATTACTTTTTTCAAGTGATTTTTTTCATTCATGATGATGGAAGGTCAGCAGGCTAGCTAACTAGCTTACCTAGATAGCTATAGCCTAGTATGGCTAGTTGGAAGTTGGAAGGTCAGCTAGGCTAACTAGCTAACCTAGATAATTTAGTATGACTAGATTGCATTTGTTTTGCAGAAATGTGTGGTTCTTTGGCTCCGCCCACTGAGTTTTAACTCTTAACCAATGAGATTATTTCTGCCTCCAGATCAACTCTGTCTCTGATAAATGTTTGTTTAACTAAAACTACAGTCTGCTCATATTCTCTTTTTGAGTGATGCATTGAATATCCAGCAATACAACTTTGGTGAGTGGTGAGGTGTGAGTTTGGTAGTCAAATGCCTTGCTCAAAGGCATCATAGCAGCAAGACGTTAATCAAGTAATTTCCCTGCCCAGGTAGGGTTTACTAGTGCCATTTTTATCTGTAAGGAATGTGTTCATATTCCCCCAAGGTGACTGGGAAAATCCAAATGGGAAAAGTGAAAGAGTAAATCTCCTCTCTCCCTTTATAACCACTGTTGAGGTACCCTTGAGCAAGGCAATTAACCCCTAACTGCTCAGTGGTCACCAGTAGAAGACAGTGGTATGAATGTGAAGCAGGGTGCAGCTCAGTGAAACTTCCCTGGATAAATAAAGAAGTCCACTCTCCTGCTAACACCTTCTCTTCAATCCCTCCAGGTCAGCACCTATCTACAAGTCACAGATGGAAACCGAGAGAGTCCCGGTTGTAAAGATTTGGCCTCAGACACCAAACCAGCCACGACCCTCACGTCCCCCAGCCCTCCCACCAGCTCCACCACCGCTACGTTCCTTCCCAAAGTCAGCACCGTCATTCTCCCTACGTTACCCACCGCCAGTTCAGTCTCCAGTCTCCACCTGAAGCCAACAGCCAGGAGGAGGAAGAGACATACTGTGACTGGTCTTACTGGTGTAGACTGTATAGGAAGGGAAGCTGCTGGATTCGGCGGCGCAGCCCCTCGAGCCAATACGTGGCCCCAGGAAGGAAAAGCTACTGGGCAGATCTGGCCTGGGAGTCCAGTCAACACAGAACTGCAGCTGTACATTAAAAATAGCTCAGTGGTCCCCGTTGCACAAGAAGGCACCTTAGGGAGCTTTAATGGGCCGAAGATGCAAGGGGATTACAGCAAGTCCACAACAGAGAGCAGCGATCAGGAGAAGACCCACTACAGCATACCGCTAGGGTCAACGCTAAGCTTCCACCTGCCCACGACCTGGGACGGCATCTCAAACTTCAGCTCCAAAGGCCTTACTGTAGAAAGACTGCCTCCAGAGAAGACCAGGGACCCTCTCTTATCTAATCCATACGGACCTCCAGACCATAATGAACAGGCCAGCCTCTCACCCGACGCTATCAGAAAGGCCTTCACTGTGAATCCAGAGAGAGGGGGATCTAAAGAAGATCCCCAGGATGTCCTCTCAGAGTCGGTCTC
>CABFOQ010053089.1:36843-46936 GCA_900660455.1 Gephyroberyx darwinii
CGGTCTCTGCCCCGTGTCCCCCGGAGGAAGCAAAAAGTCACCGTGACCCAACTGAAGCCGTCAGAATGAGAAATAACCGAGAAGCTGAAGACGAGCTCATCGTACAAGAAGGTATTTCAGATGCGCGCAAGCAAAGCTCTGAGGCCGACACCTGCCTTCCGACTGAACCGGAAAACACTCACACTAAACAATCCCACCACCGACACCAATGTTTAAGTGTTCACACCAAGATCTGTGACCTCAAAGGCCATATTTATTACTCTCCCAAACACACTGGCCTCGTCGCCCAACAAGCCGAGGGGCTTTCAAACTCTTTAAATCCACGTGTGAGCAGATCCGGCCGAGTCGTGGTCTGCTCGGAGGACGACTGTTGCATATGTGCTGACGGTTCAACGCCCAGGTCGATACCGGGACAGGAAACACCCGACGGCCGAGTGTCGGAAAAGACGACGGATCCTCTCCGTCCAGAGCGTTGGCAGTTTGAGGAGGTGGAAGACGAGCTGGAGGATATCTGGAACGCTGTGGACAGGGAGAGAGCTCCATAACTTCCCAGCAAACATTCAGTCATTCATTTTCTCTATCCGTTTATTACAATTCGAGGTCATGGGACTGCTGGAGCCAATCCCAGCATGCATTGGGAGGAAAGCAGTGATAGATCGCAAACACAGATAGACAGACACTCACTTTCATACCTATGGGCAGTTTAGAGTCTCCAATCCAGCGGAGTAGCAGGAGGAAACATGCAAACTCCCCACAGAAAGGATTCAAACCGCTGACTAGATAAGACGTCCTGCACCAATGTTGAAAACCCGAGTAAATATGGCACCAAAATGGAGGTGGAGACGATATCTGTAGTTGCTACCAGCATTGCTTTGTGAGATCAAGACCCAAATATTGATCTGATATCAGATCAATCCAAAGCAATTTTATTATGGATTTTTACTGGCCGTAATATATTGTGATAATGTTGTGCTTGTTTGGCCTACTGCATGTCGCTGTCTGTGAAATGCTTGCTGGGTAACTGTCATCTGCCACAGTCATTCCTAAATTCAACAGCCACTTTCACTATTTTAGCAAATAAAAGATAGCAGCGTTAATTTGCTTTAATTTATATTTTTACACATGACAAAAAATATCTGTTCTAATAAGCAAAGTAATCTTGTGTGGTGTCTTAAAATAATTATTTTTTTCTTAAATCGAGTGAAACAAACCTTCCCGTGCGGTGAGAGAAATTCCTCAGCATTTCTGTGCAGTTTCAAAATGTTTCGGTCAATATATTGAGAAAATCTAAATGTCACAGATCACTCCACAATTAATATCAAGATTATATAATTTGAGTGGGAGAACCTTGTAACAACTAATAATTTGAAAACAATTTACACCAACATAATACAGTTAATGTAATGACGTATTACATTACCATTAAATTATTGCAATATCCGTCTAAAGACGTGATCCAGCAATTTATTAACAGTTTCAAGCTTCTTTATTTTTACCCATTTTTACTTAATTTATTTCTGACCCATTTAAAGGGACATTTTAAGACTCAATAAAGATTAAATAACTTATTAATTCAGATATTTTTGCAATGCACCTGGAGAGGCTATGGAGTATAGTCTAATAAACATGAAAATACCTTTATGTATTTGATAATTTCTTAATACTTTTCTGTTGGGAATCATTTCAGCCTGCTAACATTAGTTGGTGCAGTTTCACCGTGTGTCCGTTAGGGGGCAGGCAAGCTCCACTGTTTTCCTGCCCTCTGCTTTGATAATATTTGAGGAAAGAGTTTTCCATCTAACATTTACAGTATTTGTTACTTTATGAGTTTATTAAGGATCCTCATCAGGCTCATCTTCCATATAGGACATAAATTATAAAACTATAAAAAATAGTTTTTAAAAAAGGAAATGTATTACAATAAAAATAAATGAACAAAACAAGAATTAAAAAGGCAAGGAATGACAATGACAACCATCCAGGCGAACTCAGAACACCAAAAATTGACAAAATGACTTTGGATCGAATTTCAAATAATAAATAAAAAGAAGTTAAAGATTTTAACCTGTGCTCTTATTCAGATCATGTTCATGGGTTCAGTGCCTTGCTCAAGGACACATGGCTCTTCTTGACTGACATATTGGCTGCTGGGGATCAAACCTGTGACTTTTCAGTTACGAGACGCAATATGTATATATATATACAGTATATATATTATATTATGTCTGTGTATATTTTAGTGAGGACTCTAAATCATCTGAAAAATCAACTTGTGTTTTATTTAAATGTTTCTTATTTACTTTATTTTCTTAAACTACTTGGTGGTGAGTTGAGTTTTTATACTGGGTGTCTGTAATTATAAAACACATTTATTACATATTTTGTCATGCAGTCTTTTTTATCGTAATATATGGTGTTTTATCTCCTATTGTATTTCTATAATACTTCTAGAATATTTCTAAAGAGACTTTTAGTGTGTCCACGGTACTCATTAGTGAGTTTATAATGACCTTATTGCACTTTATGGTATTTTTCTTTTCTATGGTAATGTTCCTATAATATAGTTTTAAATTTACTTTAGGATTACTATAGTTGATTTTCCTAAGGGTATTTTATTAAATTACCGTTCAGCTTCTCTAAGAAAATGTATGAAAGACAATTAAGCTTTAACACATTAAACCAAAAACACAATTCACAGATGTGTGAAAATAGCCTGAGCTCTTCATATCTCCTATGGTATTCCTATAATATTCCTACAATATTCGTATAATATATGGTATAATATTCCTATAATGTTCCTATAGGGACTTATAGTTAATAGTATAACGATTGTTATACTGTTGTTAAACTGCTATAGTTATATAGTTTACTATATAAGGGCAATAAAATAGACACTTCTGCCAGCGGCCACTTGAGGGCAGTAAATTACCAATTTTTACCAACGAGAATAAATGTAACAATGAATTTTTCTTTTATTCCTTTCTCATCTATTACAGTTCAATCAGTATTTGAGAGCTTTAACTTTCAGGCACTAATCTGTGGCGTCATCAAGAGGCAATGTCCATTGACAATGATTTCATGTTTTACCTGGAAAAACATGAAAAACTATTTCATGTTTTTTGTAATAATTCCAAACGACAAAATCCGTCCATCCCTCTGGAAAAGTCAGCCTATCTTTCATTGCTGCTACACAAAGTGTCTCTTGATCACGTCGCAGATTAAAGACTTGGATTTTTCAGACATTTGTGAATTGTGTTTTTGGTTTAATGTGTTTTGGTGTAAAACTTAATTGTTTTTATTTGAGAAGCTGGAGGGTAATTCAATAAAATACCCCAAAAAATGAATTATACCAATCCTATAGTAAATATTAAGGAGGATATCGTACAAATATCACAAAAACTACAAGTCTCTGTAGGAATATTGTGGGGATATAATAGTGATACCATAGGCGATAAAAAGAAATACCATAGACTTCAATAAGAACAGTACAGACTCACTATTAAGTACTGCAGACACACTATAAATCCCTATAGGAATATTTTAGGAATGTAATCATTTTGTAGGGTTTATCCCTGAAGGGGCGGCGCTGCCGGCCAGCTACAGCTGCCTTCAGGTGCTGTGAGAAATAATACGATCATAACTTGATTGCATTATAACCACACGGCCCAATAACATGGTAAACACGGCTGCGAAATATTATACTGATGGTATATTGTAATGGGATGGAATATAATAATATAATATAATAAGTAATAATAAGAAAGTAGTAAGAATAATTTTAATGTTTAGAGGGTGGAAAGTATATAAGCCATATCAACAACTGATGGTAAAACTGATGCATTTTAATATTATGTTATTACTTGGCATCCTATGTAAATAAGTACTACTATTGAATGTTTTTCTTCACTCTTACGTTTTGGTTAGATTTTCATCTTAATAAATGTATTAAAATATCCATTATATGACACACATGTTCTCCTCTTCACTCTTGATTCATATAATAAAACAACACACAAAAAACTATACTTTTACAATAGGGTCCATTTTGTTGATTTTTCCAATGAAAAGCACAAGTCGCATTTATAATTCCTCCGTTCTTCTCGGAAGTGGGAGTTTACGAGGAGCACATGAATGCAGCATGAGTCAAACCAAGCCAAGCCGAGCCAAACCAGGGCAGATTGAAGCAGAGGGGAGACGGGACTTCTCTCTGCGCTTGCAGTCTCTGTGAAAAAGGCTACGAGACATTTGTTTGCAACGGAAACCAACTACTGATACAAAGTTAAAGGATTTCTAGCGTCTGCGGCGCACTTTCTACCGAGGACTGGATATGGATCTCTATGGAGGTAGGACAAACCCTCCAACTTTATATCCTTTTATTCTCAGCGGTTAAATTACATGTTGTGAAAAGAAACACGTACGTGTTTAACCAGTAGGATCTCTGCGGTGAGTGTTGTGTGTTCGTGTCGAGGGGGAATAAACAAAACAGCGGTTTTATGTTTCTTCTAAATAGGAAAGCCTATTGTGCGAAGCAACTTTGTGAGTTGCGTTCACTGTTTCTGTGCGCTTCCATTGAGAAACAACCACACCGGGATGTAATCTAGAGTTACTCTCCGTATTAGCAGATGTAAGAAGAAAGCGTTGAATTTAAAATGTAAAGTTCCTCTCATGCAGGATAACAGACCTCAGATTAAAGGTGTAGTCCGCCCAAACAAACCTCTCGCCGTGGTGGGGATCAGAACAGCCGCTAGTCTGGAGGAATGACGACTCATGAAAATGTGCTTCACATCTTGTTTTGAGTGATTTCACACACTGTCAAATAAAACTTATTATTATTATTAGTAGTAGTAGTAGTAGTAGTAGTAGTACTAGTTGCAGTAGTAGAAGTAGTAGCTGTATCACTAACCCTAGTACGAGCTGTTATTGTAGTAGAAGCATCGGTAGTAGTACTACTTGATATAGTAGTACCTGTATCAATATAAGTAGTACCAGTTATTGTTGTTGTTGCCTAGTCGTATTGCTAGTTGTAGTATCAGTAGTAGTACTTGAAGTAGTAGTGCTAGTTGTTGTTGTTGTTGTATCAGTAGTAGTAGTACTAGTTGTTAGTAGTGGCAGTACACCCAGTTAAAGGAGGTTCTTCCAGGGTTCTCTGGTTGGGTTAGTTGTTCTATATAAAAAACACAATGACCTCAAACCTTCTGATGTCTTAAAATAAAAACATGGCAAATCAGAATAAAGACCTTAAGGACCCTTCAACTTTAGAGGTTCTTTACAGCACCAAACAGTTTTGTGTAGAACCAACTGAGCATGGTGCTATAGAGAACCTTTCTACAAGCTTCTTCACAGCACCATCCAGGGTTCTGCTATGGTACAAACCATTTTCTGGAACCATTCTTGATGTTAACCAACTAAGAAACATCAGAACTGAACCTGCCAACAACGTGGACTGTACATGGACCGGTACAGAACATCTGCTGTTGCTGGTCTGTTACAGTTTATTAAATATGAAATATCAGCTAGTCAGTGTCGTCCTCCCTGACCACAAATACAGAGTCCATTTTATTTTCTTTGCACATTTTATTTATTAATTTAATTGTTCAATAATGGGGATTTTTTGTAACTTAATTCTTCATTTAAAGGCGGTAATGTCTCCCAGAGTTTCCCTACCATTGAACAGGTGGTGGGTCTCCCTGCCTTAAAGAGCTGCTAACGCTAAAATAATTTCATCAGTCTGGTTTCAGTGGAGAGTTTTAGTGTCCCATGATGGTCTAAATGCTTTCAGAGGCTTTTCACCCTGATGAGAGTAAAATTCTGGGTGAAACATTGAATAAGATTGAATTGAAAGATACTGACTATTGACACAAAACAGCAACTTGAGTCCAGAAACATCGCTATCGGCCTCCAAAAACCCATATCGGTTGAACTCATAACCCCCTCTGAGTTCTTGAGTCTGGAGGAGGACTCCGGCCATCTTCTCCTGACGTGACGAAGATCACCAGATCTTCTGAGGTGGAAGACGAGCGTCAGACAGTAGATGACTTTCCTTCATCTGAATCAGCGAATGGCTGTTGGCACCCGGCCTGCTCACCGGGCACCCTTGGGAGCCCTCCAGGTTTTAGGAGGTCATTAGAAAGGCCGGCCTCTTCATCTCAGCTCAGTCCTCTAACTCGGTTGTTGGCATGCTGGACGGTTTGAGACGAGCCAAGCTGTCCTCAGACCAGCACTGCAAAAATATCTATCTCAGCAGGTCATTTCACCTTATGTTTCACGTGTTCCCTTCAATCAGTGTTTGTTGTTGTTGTTGTTTGTTGTCATGTTTTCTGAAAAATCATATTTTAAGAGCAGAAACTAGATGAAAGGCCTTGACAAGGTGGATATTTTTTGCAGTGTGGACTACTCAGGAGGCGGTAGGAGGACGGTCTATCTGAGGTTCTCAGCGGAGATGAACGTAATCCACTCATCCATATCTGCTTTCCTTCTGACCGGCCTCTTGACATTTTAAAACCGAGCTTACTTACAGTAGGCTCGCTGCATTGGCGTGTTAGAGTAGCGGGAACTGTCATGTGCAGGTCAGCTTTCCTCTCTGATCCATCGCTGCTCTGAGCTCCTCGGGGACGTGAAGCAACCACAGCAGAATATCTCTGCACGTTAACAAGTCATTTGGCCTGGTCTTGGCTCTCAAAGTCTCAAAGTTTTCTCAAAACTGCCAATCAAGTGGGATATTTTCACTTGTTTCCAGCTCAGTGCATCTGGTTTCAAGATTTTCGTGCAACAAGAAAAAATTTGAAGTTTCAAGATTTTGCTTGAAACTGACAGCGACGATATATTGATATAAGATTGATCCTTTCTTTCAAGTTAAGGTTAATGTTGTCTTTCACTTGTCTTAACACTTTTGGGATTGAAGAGAGTCAATTGCAGAGGGTAAATATAATTCAAACTTTATTTCCTTGGGTGATTTTGAAACGGTAACATCACTGCTTATGCAGCAGTTGGGTCTAGGAAAAGTCACGGAGGAACATTTTGAAAGCTGAGATCTTTCAGGTCTAGAATTCAAAACCGCCGTCAGCTGACCGCGGCTTGACAAGACCAAAAAAGTGTTCACAACTGAACCCGCGGTTAAATGACTTGTTAAGATGGACACTTTTTGCAGCGTGGTTGTATGCGGTTCAGAGGTCCTCGGGGATGTGAAGCAGACGGAGTGGTTCAGCGGCGGTGTTCGACATGGAGGGGAGATGATGTGCATCGCTGGCGTGAGCAGCGATAATGGAAAGGAAATCGGTCCTTCTGGGCGTCGCGTTGCTCGGAGCCGGGGGGACGGGAGGTGACACGCCAAACCTCGGCAGACGTGACCAGATCTCCTGTCCTACACTCGACCGCTCCGATCAGAGTGGTGCACGAGAAACACCGAGGCGCCGTCCACCAGCGGCCACGACCCGCTTTGTTGTACCGTGATTATTGCAGGATTACCAGGATTACCAGGTTAACTGTGTAGGTAGCTTTTAGGTGTTGAGGTGTTTAATCTATTATTAGTTGAAGTGCTCGGCCAGCAGGTCGTGGCCTGGTCTGGTCAGAGATGGGCCTGGTAGGTGATACTGGTTTGGATACAGTTTTTCCAAACACGAGGAACTGTTGGCTGTCAGAGGTCAACATCCATCTCCTTATACCCATAAACCCTTGCATTTTGGGGTTGTTTCCTGTAGTTGCGTTGTCACTGCTAACTGCACCACAATGCTCTTGGGAGAGGACCGCGACATTATCTTTTTGGTTGTTTGGAGCCACCCGTACAGTGTCCATAATAGGACATCCTCAGACCTCAGAGTAAACGGCATCGTTCCTCGGACTAAAATCCTTCAGTTGTTGGCCAAAAGTTGTCAAGTCTCAAGTCTCCTACCAAACAGCATCAGACAAAATGATGCTGTTTACTGAGAGACACGACAACTTTTAGTCCCAGGAATGATGCCGTTTACTCTGAGGTCTGAGGATGTCCTATTATGGACACCGTAGACCCGAGTTGTTTCACCTGGCCAAACAAACTGAACTGAAGGAGGAAATTCTCCAGAATTCAAATAAACCAATCGGAACACGCTGGCTGTCGAACGCGCCCTTACACCCGGCCCAGCACAGAGGCTGGATGTACGTACGTATCTCGACCGTGCAGCCCTGTGATAGCGCTGAATGTAATTTCCGGAAAGTCCAGCCTCCGGCTCCTTCACTCTTGGTTTTAGCACCGCCGGAGCACATGCTGCAGAAAGTATTCATCTGAAGTCAGCCAGTCTCGCATTTGCAGAATTGCGCTTTTGGCCTCATTATCGGTCGGTAGCTGACTCGGCAAAACCCAGAAGCCACATTGGACAACATTACTACAGCATAATGACAGCAGTGACAGGTTATCAGCTGAATGCAAGTGGACGGGGGGGGGTTATGTTTGGTCAGAGCGGGTGACCATGGGAAATGTCAATTTCGCTGGTTGACGTCTTTTAAGTGGGATGACTTAAACCAATTAGAGTGAACTTTTGACCTTTCCTCTTGATTTCAGAGTCTCCATCTGTGGGAGTGATTTCCATTTGCCAGTCCACAGTATCTGATGTAGCTTCCTCCTGTGGTATTTATGGTGGAGGACCTACATAGAAACCCGGATTAGAGGAAAGGGGGTGGTGGGTGAGAGCGGCTGTTTAGCTCTAGAAAGGCTAATGGACTTTGGGCATCTAAGAGACGGCTAACAAGCTGTCAGTTGAACAAGGTAAATACAATTAGAAACTATGATTAAACAACATGGGTTTGTACAGAAAGTAGGGAAAAGCCACGAAGGGAGATTTTGAAACCTGAGATATTTCAATTCCAAAGCTGAAAACAGCCGTCCTTTGGCTGCAATGTGGCCTGGATGTCAGGCACAAATGCTTGGTTGAATTATGACCAAGGGAAGAGTTTTAACAAATAACGTGTTGTAGTACAGAGCATTCCCTTTAAAACATAATACATGACTTCAGAGTTTATAGGCATCAACCCTTTCAGTTCACTAAGAGAAGAAGACGAGTATTTCAAGTGTTTCTAAAATTCAGTAGAGCATTGGTTTGAGCTTTTGTGACAGGACCAAAGTAAATAATTAAAATCAAAGGCAGCAGAGCAACAATAGTTGTGCATTATCTTTATACATGCTTTATTCATGCTTTGGCACGTCTGTAGGATAAACAGGTCGTAAGAAGTATTCCTTGTAGGGACTTTCCTTGGCATGCATTCTGGTTTGATTAATTTGTTGTTCAGTTTTACATCTACATGTTAGAAATGCAGTTCATGTTCTTGCTTCAAAGCTTCAACATCAAGGATCAGGAATGCAAGGGTCAGAGGTCACAGCACCCACATAACATATCACTGCTGTTGGGTGAAAGCCTTGAATCTCCAAAATGTCAGATTGGAGAAACAAAGAAAATCTGCCGTGACCACCGAGCAGTTTTGAGTTTTTCCCATGGGATCTGAAAGAGTTTCAAAAGACCAAGAGTGGTTGAATCTTCTCAACCCATAGGGGAGCATGTAATCTTTCAGTTGAAGTTAGTGTTTTTATTTTTGGTCTTCATCTTTGGTGCTCAGCGCTCATTGCTGTGGGGTTTCTGCACTGCACTTCCCAGAGATCACCATGCCATGATCTTTTCTCTCCTACGATCTTTTGATCTTTTCGTTATTATTATGTCTTCTATCAAGGACCACGATGGAATTAAGTGTTTTAAGGAACATTTTCTTGTGCTGTCCTCTGGGGTCAAGCGGTAAAGACCTGCCGGACATCGGGTGTTTAGACAGCAAACATGAAAGCTTTCATGAGCTGGCTAGAGGTTGGATCACTGCCGTGTTACATCAATCAGTAAAACAGACATTTATGTATATGGAAATGTGGATTATTACTTTAAATCGTGAAAACCAAAATCGGAGTTATGAGGTTTGGCAATAGAGATATGTAACAAATGTTCCAGTGCCGTGTCACTTCAACCAGCAGGATGAGTGAAGTGAATGTGGCGTCCCACAGGAGAGGCTCCACATGCCGGCAGCCATCTGCCTTGTTACCTGACACCATACCCCGGGCTGCCATCCAGCTCCCCCCCCCCCC
>CABFOQ010053091.1:0-26352 GCA_900660455.1 Gephyroberyx darwinii
TTATACCTGCACATCTGTATCTACACATGCATCCCTAGATCATTCATGATTGTCAACCTGCTGCTTTTCATATCCATACATTCTCTTTCTATTCTAGTTTAGCCATTAATCTGTCTTATTGCTACTTTTATTTTATTCTATTTTACCTTTTTTATATACTAGATGTGTGATTTATGTGTACCTAACATTTTAGAACGGGCCTTGTCCAAAACATGTCATTGTACAGTATGACTGTAAGTAATGCTGCACATTTGACAATAAATGACTTGAACTTGAACTTTGTGCCGACACGGCGTATTTACCGTAATTACACCTAGTAGACGTGCAACACAATGGTTCGGCTCACGGGCGGCTGATTTGACCATAGACATATATACATAGACGCCGCATTGACTGCTTTGGCCCGTTGCGACGATACGTTAACGTCGCCGCCATATATGTATATGTATATGTGTATGACATGTATATATGTCTATGGATTTGACCACGGAGTTGAGAGTGAGGGCTAGCTTGACAGCAGTCATATACGTCCGCTTTCCTTTCAAACATTGGCGTCACATGACCAATGGAGCATAACTTGATTGGCTGGATGTTGGTTCGATTAGAGACAGAATCGATTGCTCATCCCTTACCCTTCGTATCCCGGATGTTTCATCTGAATTTTTTGCCTCTGAATTTTGGGAGCTGAATTTGGCCTATCGAATCTGAGCAACCTGAATATATATTATTTGAATTTTTAAAAATATGAAAAAATAAAAGTGAAAATTAGTATTGAAAAATTGAATAGGTGAAAAATTCATTGCTAGAAATTTGAAGAGTTGAATTCAGAGGCAGAAAAAATTCAGACACATAATTTCAATGCAAAAAAAAAATTACTGCTATAAATTCAAAGGCTTTTATATTTCAGAATCTGGTGAGACAGATTTGCTTCCATATAAATCTCTCCACTGAAACCCAGACTAATGAAATTAATTAGGCCTTCTTACTTACTGCCAGTAATACAAACCCCATTACCTTTGCAGATCAACTGTCAAAAAATAACATTGCGAATCAGCCATGCTGAGTTGCAGGTTTGGTTGAAGAAGTCTTATTGTGATCACTGTGCAGGTTTGATTGTCACATGTCAAATGCACAAGTCTACCCGAAACGCTCATTTGTCCAGTTTTGACAGGATTCCAAGCAGGCGACAAAGCAACCTGAGGCTGCAGCACAGCCTCACTCCCACTCATGATGCCGTCGCCTGGCAACCACATCCCAGAGATGTCAGGGGAAAAACTACTGATCCTGACCCAAGTAAACGGCCCAGGTAGCCAGCGATAGGTGAGATGAAAAGATATGCAGAAAAGTGACGCTTGAAGGGAATTTTGGTTTTGTTTTCTCTGAAGAGACAAACCTGTTGCGCTGGAGATTTGTTTGCAAACGTCAACGGCCGACAGAGGGCGCTGTTATAAAACGAGGGAGAATCTGCTCTGTCCACAGGAACGAAGAAGGCCGACTAAACATTAGCTAACGTTACAACAGTGGCTTGCTAACCGATTCATGAACATTGAATATACACATTTTGAGAAGTAAGCCTGAGGACAGACACGGTTACCGCTGCCGGCGGGTCATGCAGCTCTCTGAAAGGTAATGAGCCGTAAAGCCCCGGGGTCTCGGCTCAGCGGCGCCCACAAACTGCAGCCACATTGGAATGACTGGCAGCCCAGGTTGGTGTCCCACCCCAGGGGAGGCTGGTTAAAATAGACCCGGGACTCGTTGGGCCTAAACTGAGCTGCTTTAGCTGTGGCCACATGGGAGGGAAAGACTTCTTGGATCTCGTTATCTTAACGTTAAATAGTCAGTATTATGTGCATCTGCGAAGCACTGAGATTGCCGTTAATCAACGTTACTAAATTCAGCGTTAAGTCAGTGTTTTTTCTGGGTTGATTGTTTACGTGCCCGCCTCGCTGACTTAAGATAACAGACTACTACTTGCTGTAGCCTTCCTCGTGTTTGAACTTATTAGCTAGCAATTTATTTATTTGTTGCCTGTGAACTTATTACACGCCTTGACCTAGTAATCTAGCTGATATGGTTAATTGATTAAGCTATTGAGAGACAAATGAACTCACTAGCATTGTTAGCCTTAGAGAGCAAGGAAGGCTTTTGAATCCAGTAGCATGATGTTGCCACTCAGTCTGCTGTCTAATAGCAGTTAGCTACAAAGCGTTACAAGACACTTAGCTAATGTGCTAGCGGTAATGTTAGCCTCATGAATCCTGATGCGGATATAGTGATTTTTGCAGAAGACTCAGTTTAACACGCCGAGACAATAGAAGTCAATAATGAGCCGAGGCTGTCAGTGGTGAGCAATGTTAGCTCGTTAGCTCGCTAGCCATCCTTCTTTGGTGTCAACATTAGCTAGCCAGCTAGCTGGGAGAGACACCACCCTTCTATAGCAACTTCCTAAGGAACTTCCGCGCATTTTTTCTAACATTGACAATAAATCTAGGAAAATGTTGGATTTGTAACATTTTTAGTTGATTAATTAATTAATTAACATTGTAGTGACTTTTTAAAAAAAAAATTTTATTTTTACTGATAGTAGGTTTTAAACTGTTCTGTTGTAACTTCAAAGTAGACACCAATGCTCAACACCACAACTCTTATTTAATTTTGAAGTCTAGACCAGGGGTGGGCAATTGTGCCATGGAGGGCCGAGCATATGAAGGTTTTCACTCCAACCAAATACTACACCAGGTGATTTCACTGATTAGCACCCTTTCAGCCAGAAAGGAGGAACTAATCAGTGAAATCACCTGGTGTAGTATTTGGTTGGAGTGAAACCCTTCATACTCTCATCCCTCCATGGCACATGATTGCCCACCCCTGATCCAGGGTTTGGGTTAGTCAAGGTGCCAGAAAGCCTGAAGACGCCAAAATCTAGTTTGTTCATCAAAAACATATCTAAATTTTCACTGGGGCAGCAGTTTACATGCTGTGTACTTTTTAACTTTAACTGGCCAATCACAGTGCTTGTATGTACCAGAAATAAATTCTCCATTTCAACCCACAATAGACAGTTCGTTCACAGTAATCATAGCTAATAGCAGTAATTTTGTCTCACCATAAATTTCTAGATTTTTAGGTAGAATCACAATGTTAGGCAAGTTATCTTTTGATGACCTCACTTACAATATTATATTTTATCAATTTGACAATGTCTTAACAAACTACAAATGCCGCTTCTATTGCAGTGAGTGCGCCTAGTCTAGCTATGTTTTAGGTAAATTTGCCAGCAGCCATGGCTTCACTTATTATTTTAATGTGTTTTTTTTTTTTAAGGATGAGATGAGCATTATTCAGGGCATTGAATTATTGTCCAGCTACGTTGGAAACTGCTTGCTTGTCTGATGCGGCTTTTGCGATTGAGCGCCAAGCTATTTGATTGGTCTACATGTCGCTGCATCCATGGATATGTAGTTTTTTGGCTGGTGACACAAAATAGGTGTACACACATGCATACAACTGTCCATCGTAGCCAAGTGAAGTTGCAGTTTTGAATAGTTATCAAATTGTCAGTGTGCATATTTAACACAATGATTTCACCAGTGATACCAATATTTACCATGCATAGATTTTATGATTGATCTCTGCACTTGAGAATACTGTATGTGATGTATGTGATTTTAAAATTGTAATTTTGCTCTTGTATTACATTAATAATGTATTTTCAGATATGCAAGCGCTTCAGGACTGAACAGGAAGTCATAGCAATATTATGAATTTTACTTAAGTGTGACTTAGCAGTGTTGTGTTTTACATTGCTTTAAAATTGTCAGTTTCTTTCATATTTTGTAGCTAACATGTAGGAAGGAGTACTATGTAAATTAAAATGGAGACTTGTATTTTCTATGCACACACACCTAGGATCTAAGTCTAGTATTTATTTCCTTCCCTAACTTACCAGCATTAATATTGACATTTGGTGAAAGTACGTGCGGTTTTTTTACTCGTATGATTTCCTTTGTGTCTCCTTTATATTTAGAGTTGACAGTGTGTCATCCAGCCAGGACGGCGTGAAGTCCAGAGAGCTTGGTGCAGCAGTGGTTTTTGACGTGTTGCCCTCCGACTACCCTGACCAGCCAGTGCTGCCCAGCAATGCCTACGCTGCCGCAGATGCACTCCAGGAAGAGGGTGAGTGCTCCGTTACCACTGCTGGGTTAGGCTGAATGTCTCAGTTAACATGTCAGATTTGGGCTGACATCAGGTTGATAAATATTGTTGAAAGGTACTTTTTAACAGGAAAATCCACCCTAAAACTAATTTAACCCTGTTAAATGGCATTGGCAATGTACCTTGCAGTTCTGGGTTTTGTGTTTTGGTGTATTTTTCTTATTCCACAGGAAAAAGAAAGATACACCAAATGTAGATGATGTGACGTTATGTCAAAATATTTCCAGTGCAGCTACAATGGAGTTTGATAGCAGAAATTGTTTCAGCTATCTAAAACATCAACAGTAAACGTCAGGTTTTGATGTCAGTCCTTCAGAACAAAGATCAAGGGCTTCTTTCTGGACTCACCATTTAGTACAAATGTTCAATAATCATACAAGGAGAAATCCATAGTAGAAAAGGCAGAGATTGTTGCCTTAATAGACCATAATGCAATGCAGCCACAACGTGTTGCGTTTTTGAGAAGGGGCATTCACAAATTATGGGAAACGCAGGAAAGCACTAACTGAAATGGCAGCAGATGAGGCAGGTTGGGGAAAGGCCTGTCAGTTAACGGCCTCCTACAGGACTGCCAGTCCCAAGCACACCTCTTTCTGCAAGGAGCCAACCACATGTGATGAACACAATGCACCACGTGATACTCCTGAGCCAATGAAAAAGCTGCAATCCACGCACTTTTCTTATAAAATCTAAAATGACTTGAAATTCTCCAAACTTGTAAATTCAAAAGTTTGCAATGTTTCGCTTTTCGATAGCCAGCAGATCTCATCATTTTAGTAAATGCATGGTGTTAGAAAACCTGTATCACTTGATAAATAAAGCTAAACTTGATTTGATTAGAAGGCATGTGAGCAGAACTCACATTGCAAACCTATGGAAAGCACCTGAAATGTGCAATTGGTCAAAGGAAAGGAAGGAAGTATTCTATCATTAGCAGTGTTGTGTGGAAAGCACCAAGCCTTCCAAACTCCCACAAGCACCTGCCAAGAAACTCATTATCTGCACGTAGACATATTCCTTGTTGGCTTAGTTCCAATTCATGCGATTTTTTTTTAATTTTTAATTTTTATTTTTTTATTATCCCAAGCTGTGGCAGTATGTTGTCAATGTAAATTGAAAGGTCAGAGGCTGGTCTTTCTAAAGCTCTTTTTCTGAGTTATTTTTTTTTAACCATAATCCTTATTTAAAGTTGTAATTTGCAGGATCTCATTTTTTGTTTATTTTGGCACCATCTTTGGTGCAAAACCATTGCTGTGGTGCTTTTGCACTGCACTTCCCAGAGATCACACAACAGGGTGGCGTCTTTTTCTTAAAATTTTGTGTTTATGAAGGTTGTTTTTGTTGCTACCACTGTTTTCTGTCTATTCAGCCATGGTAGCTATCGCTGCTCATGCTAACTACCCAGTTTGTCTGTTTATTCCAAACAAATCGCTGTTGCTGGAAATGTAAAACTCATCACTTCCGGTGTGCTAGAGAATTTTTCCCAGGAAAGACCTACCCAACACTGGGTGTTTGGAACAGCAGATGTTAAAGCTTTTATGAAGTGGGTATAGATTGTTGAATCACTTATGTTATATCAATTGACAAGACAGTAGCAAAATAGGCATTTAATTTACATCAAAATGTCACAAATTATTACTTTAAACAGCATAATAGCAATATATTATTTTGTAACTTGAAATTGTTTGGCTGCCAGTTGGGCTGGGGAGCATATACTATTGTACATAAAATGTACAATTTCTGCTTAATGAGTATACCTTTTTTAATAGTGTAATACGCCCATCACACACAAATCCTGGGGTTTACACAGGATTTGTCTCAGGTTGTCCACCATTCAGACCACACCGCACAAGACTCTTATTTTCACCATATTTACATTCACATACTAATGCGCCTCTGATCTTAACCAATGAGGTTCCCGTCCATTGCGTAACCCGTGTTCCCCCAATCATACCGCAGCCGAGCAGTATCTGACCCACGTCATTCCCAGTAACTAAGGAACTGGTCCATTTTGGCACAAGGTGTCCACAGTTAATTTGATTGGAAATGGACTAGACGTCTGGAGTGATAGAAATAGATGTGAAACAGTGGGCAATTATTCAGAAACAATAGACCTCACTTGGCCAGTCAGAATTGAGTATTCAATAAAGCCTTCACCACCTGAACAGAATTGAGAATTATTGATTGTAAAAAATAATCAATAATTGCCTTGCTGGTGTAAGATTTGGAAATCCATTGGTAAATGCACTAATGTTACACTCACCAATGCATATCTCTTAAGAAATGTAAGCAGATCATTTAGAACATTGATTTACGTTGAAGTTGATGCATTTTGTTAATCAATTCACTTGTTTTACCAAATAAAACATAAAAGGAAAGCGTGCTTTTATACTTAAACTTTGCCTTGTGATGTTAAACACGGTGATTTGTACTAGAGAAATGAATTAATGTATAAATAAGTAAATAAAATAATAAATGCACCTCCCCCTCATTATCATAGGGACAGGGAAATACAGAAATAAATAAATGGTGAAAAGAATATGTACGGAAATGCATTTATAAGGAAATTGAGACATTTATAAATACGGAATTCAATTCTCAGGAGAATAAATACTCAAATAAGTAAATAGGGAAATAAATATTAACAGAAATAAATTACCGGTAATCAGACAATAAATAAATAGCACAAAAAATACAGAAATATACATTTATACCAGATTTCATGTATATATACACACTGATTAGTTATTTTATTTATTTAATCATTTATACATTAATTCATTTATTTATACTTTTAAGTCAGTTTTGGCTCTCCATAATGTTTTGGTCTAATCCACATCCTGTTCCCCTCAGGTGGATATGAAGCTGGTGGAGGTGTCTGTGATACTACATTTGGTTGGAAGTCGCTGGGGCAAGAGTTGAGGCTCAATGACGTGACAACGGATTTGACTCCTTTTCAGCATGGAAACCGTGCTTTAGCTTCAAAGGACATGAGGAAATCACAGGGTAAGACCTCTATCTAATCTTAGATGTGATGAGTGTGCTGAAAACGTGATAGCTACCAAGCTCTATAGATTCATGCCATATTCACATCATGTTGGACTTACCATCAATACAAAATGTGTTTAAAGGTGGCAAAAATGGCATGGATGTTGGCTGTCCAAAGTAATAAAAAATATCAGTTATATTCACACTAAAACAATCAACGGTACTCATGAAAAGGGAGCAATATCTGCTGCAGTTTATGGTTCATTTTAAATTCATAACTAAAAATATTTTGGATGTGGTGATTCCAATGACTGAATCACATGAAATGTCTCAAAGTTATAACAAGATGTCAGCCTGTTGTTTTACCTCTTCAATTATGACATGAACATGGCAGTCACACTACAAATATCTGCTCAATTATCATCAGGTTCTGAAAGCATCAGTTTAGGATTGAGAACAAGTTAGAGCCTATTTATTGACATCCCATGTAATATGTATGCTTTTCTGACCACTTCATGCCAAGAAACTGATTCTACATTCAGATGTTCCATTTAAACTTGTTGCACTAATTGGTTAATTTATCACATTTCCATCTTGTAATATCACTGCCCAACATGTGAAAACAAGAAATGGTTAGTACATGACATCCCTCAGCCGTGGACAAGGAACAACTCCTTGGTAGCTCAAAAAAACCTCTTAGGGAAAAAGTGGAAGAAACCTCGGGAGGGGCTACTCCAAGAAGGATCCCCCTACCAGGATGGTTGGGCGTGCAATAGAGTTTGGGCAAGCAGCATATACACAATGCATTAAAGTTTATTTGGGTGGGATGTCCAGATCTTATGTGAAAACGGCAGCTCAGTCAGTGTCATCATAGAACAAAGGGACCATGCAGGCGCCAACACTGCCCAGATAGGATGAACGCAAACGGCCGCTCAGTCAGCATCGTCCTAGGAGTGGGGGACCACGCAGACGCCAACTCTGCTGAGCTGCAGCCTGGAACAGATAGGAGACACACCCACACACACCCATACACACACTCTTGCTCACACAAACATGACCAGCGTCAGTGAACAGGAGCAGCTAGACCAGGAGAATAGGACATGTAGGCAGTATCCACTGGCAGGACCCTGACCTAGGGTGAGCTAACTGGTCTAGCCTTACTCTGAGAAGAGACTGAGCCACTCCCTCAAGGCTGGTCAAATGATAAAGAGAATGAATGGGTTTTTAGCCTTGACTTAAAGATTTCGATAGCGCCTGCCTCTCTGATTGAAGCAGGCAGGCTGTTCCAGAGATAGGGAGCCCGGTAAGAAAAGTCTCTGTTACCTGTAGTTTTCTTTTTGACTGCTGGCATAGCCAGGTAGCCAGCGTCCTGTGATCCGAGAGTCCGTAGCGGTTTATATGGTTTAATCAGATCTGGTAAGTAGGACGGTGCCATCCCATGTAGTGAGGATAGGATGGGCGTTATATGGTTGAATTGCCTAGTTTTAGTCAGGATTCTGGCAGCAGCATTCTGAACCAGTTGTTTTATTAGTGCGCCCAGTAGGTAAGCCCGAAAAGAGGACATTGCAATAATCAATTCTCGATTGGCGTGTACTAAAATTTCTGTCTGCCTTTGTTAGCATGGGTCGAATCTTAGCAATATTGCGAAGATGATAAAATGGTCTCTAATATGCAACTCAAATGAGAGGGAATTTTACCCCAAAATTTTTAACGTATGGGCTCTAAGAGATTACACAACTATCAAAATTTACCGTACTATTCTCAAACACATGTCTATGTCTAGCTGGTCCTGCAGTCAGCGTCTCAGTTTTGTTGCCATTAAGAAGTAGGAAGTTTAGCTACATCCAACATTTGGCCCCCAATAGTCAGGCCTCTAGTTTTGTAAGTGGGTGTTGTCGGTAGGTTTGACGGGTATGATTTGACTGTCATTGGGTGTAGCAATGGAAGTTAATGCCAAATCTGCAAATGATGTCACAAAGTGGTAACAGTGGTAGATAGAGAATGGTAGTGGTCTTAGGATGGAACCCTGTGGCACAGCAAAGTCCATATTGCAACACTCTGAGGTCATATTGTTGTAAAATATATAAATAAATAAATAAATAAAGTATACTGGTGATCTCATCTCTAATTATCGTGATTTTCTGAGTAAAAAAGGACATGACATCATTCAGAGAAAACAGAGCTATCAGAGGGGGAGGAATTAGTGTGTTAGCTTAGCGGCCGTGTCAAATAGAAACTTTGGGTTGTTTTTATCTGCACTGATTAACCTAGAGAAGTGTGCAGTTTTGGCTGACGAGAGTGCGTGTTTATAATGTAGTAGGTTATCATTCCAGGCGAGCCGGAAGACTTCAAGTTTGGTCAATCGCCATTTACACTCTAATTATCTACAGACTTTAAGTGCACGAGTGTTGTTAGTAAACCATGGTGCAAATTTCCTAGCATGGTGTTTTCTTGTGACTAACGGGGCGATTTAATCTATTGCGTTGGTAAGGCTAGAGTTTATTTTGTTGGTGAAATTGTTGAGTGAGCCAACATGACCAGAGAGTGGTGCGAGAAACCTGGGCAATTTTTCAGATAGTAACGTGGTAGCATCAATACGACGGCTGGTATATGTATCGTCACACTTTTGGCGTGGGCAGATCAATTCAAACTCAAATTTAATGAGATAGTGATCAGATAGGGCGGGCACATACTCGTCTAAGAGCGAATAGGGCCTGGGTGGGCGGTTAAGTACTGCTAAATAAAATGACAATAGATACGAGAGATAGTCTTAATTGGAAGGACTGTACTATAATCTTCAGATCGAGAGATGCTGCTGCCAGAGGATGAAGTAAATGCAAACTGGTAGAACTCGACAGTAGATATCGGGGGGGAAATGGTGAAGGGGGCACAGTCTCAGTCTGATCTACTGTAAACTCTAACCTGGCAGACTCCACACCCCTTGTTTTTACACCGATCAGCCACAACATTAAAACCACTGACAGGTGAAGTGAATAACATCGATTATCTCGTTACAATGGCACCTGTCATCGGGTGGGATATTTTTGGAAGCAAGTGAACAGTCAGTTCTTGAAATTGATGTGTTGGAAGCAGGAAAAATGGGCAAGCGTAAGGATCTGAGCGACTTTGACAAGGGCCAAATTGTGATGGCTAGACGACTGGGTCAGAGCATCTCCAAAACGGCAGGTCTTGTGGGGTGTTCCCAGTATGCAGTGGTTAGTACATGAGCTTCTAGCTAGCGAAGGCTTTTTCTAGATAGCAAAGGCTAGCTAGAAGGCTAGAAGAGCTATTGTAGTACAAATTGCTGAAAAAGTTAATGCTGGCTATGTGTCAGAACACACAGTGTATCGCAGCTTGCTGCATATGGGGCTGCGTAGCTGCAGACCAGTCAAGTGCCATCAGAACTGGACCATGGAGCAATGGAAGAAGGTGGCCTGGTCTGATGAGTCACGTTTTCTTTTACATCATGTGGACAGCCGGGTGCATGTGCTTAGGGCTGGGCAATATGGACCAAAAATTATATCTCTCTTTTTAGGCTGAATGGCGATACACAATATATATCTTGGTATTTTCTAGTGGGCTAAATGTTCAGTTGTAAGTGAGAGTGTGAGAGAGGAGAGATTCAAATGCTGGCACGGCTTTACGGAAGAAACAGGTTATGTGTTTTAACGCAACATCAAACTAGATCGATATAAACGGTATTGTCTCAACCTATATCTCGTTTGAAAATATATCGATATACCTTAAACTCGATAAGAGAAGAGATGGCACCAGTATGCATTATGGGAAGAAAGCAAGCCAGTGGAGGCAATGTGATGCTCTGGGCAATGTTCTGCTGGGAAACCTTGGATCCTGGCATTCATGTGGATGTTACTTTGACACGTACCACCTACCTAAACATTGTTGCAGACCAAGTACACCCCTTCATGGCCACAGTATTCCCTGATGGCAGTGGCCTCTTGCAGCAGGATAATGCGTCCTGCCACACTGCAAAAATTGTTCAGGAATGGTTTGAGGAACATGACAAAGAGTTCAAGGTGTTGACTTGGCCTCCAAATTCCCCAGATCTCAATCTGATTGAGCATCTGTGGGATGTGCTGAAAAAACAAGTCTGATCCATGGAGGCCCCACCTCGCAACTTACAGGACTTAAAGGATCTGCTGCTCATGTCTTGGTGCCAGATACCACAGGACACCTTCAGAGGTCTTGGAGTCCATGCCCCGACGGGTCAGAGCTGTTTTGGCGGCACGAGGGGGACCTACACAATATTAGGCAGGTGGTTTTAATGTTATGGCTGATCGGCGTATATGCGACCCGGCGAGCTCTGGGGACATGTCTCACGTCTCTCTTAGACATTTGTCTATGTTTCTAGATAATAAAGCAGTGCCTAACCCATTAGGGTGGAGGCCGTCAGCTTTCAGCAAGCTGGGTTTGCCCCAGAAGGAGGGCCAGTTATTTAAAAATACCTTTTCTTTTCTTCACAATACCTAGCCAGCCAGTGGTTGAGGGAGACTAATCTGCTGCAATTCTCATAGTTACCCCTAACGAAAGGTAAGGGGCCAGAGACAATTAATCAACGCGAACACGTCTTCCTAGCGAGGTCACAGGTCCTGGCCATGTTGTACTTGGTGACCTCCGATTGTCTCATTTTAATACACTATACTGAGTGTGTGGACTCTTTCTTACCCAAGTGCCTTTTGCTGTCTGTCGACCACAAAGGGTGAGAACTCAGTCCAAAGTGTGTGTGTGTGTGTGTGTGTGTGTGTGTGTTCATTCCGACCAATTAACCACCCTCAAACATTTTAACACTTAACATACGACATAACAACACCTTGGTATGTCCAGTGCAGCTACAAAGAGTTTAATAGCAGAAAAAGTTTCAGCTCTAAAACATTGACAGGGTTCTTTCTAGACCCACCATTTTGCACCAACCTTCAACAATCCTACAGGGAGAAGTCCATTGTAGAAGAAAAGCCAATTTCTCCACTGATGTTAGCCTCAATAGACCAGAATTTAATCCAGCGATTCTTTTTTTTTGACTGGAAAAGCTCTTGCTCTGCTATTGCTTTCTCCAACTACACATTTAAAAGTCACAGCTGAAATTCAAAAGTCCTGGAATGCATCGAACATCACAGATTGATGATGTATAACAGTGTATGCATTTCTGAGGGTGGAATTTTCCTTTTAATCCTGTAGTGATTGGTTGGAATGAAAACCTGCAGACTGTTTGGTCATGATGGCACATATTTGAAAACTACTGTGTTAGAGTGCAGATTTCCATGTGTGCAGCCAATGGTAGTGTATTGTTATTGACCATGCGATGTACAGACAGAGGGATGGCTCACTCGGAGGAGTCTCGGCTGGCCAACCTCTTGCGCCGAGTCTCCCGGGAGGACGACCGTGACCGCAGGCTGGCCACCCTTAAACAACTGAAGGAGTTCATCAGCCATGCCGAAAACAAAGTGGTCAGTCAATTTACATTATCTTTGTATTGTTTTACTGGTTTCCTAAAAATATTGTATACAGATAGGACTCTATGAAATCCACTTTAATTTTGACATATATTTTTTTTTAATCCCATTTTCAGATTTTTTTTCTTTTATTCCCCTCTCCTCCCAGTTTCAAGGTCTTTATATATTTTTGTGTTCAGCCAAAACATATCAGAGTAGAGACCACATTAGGGTTTAACTAAAAACTTTCAACATTTGATTGAACAAATGTTAACAGCTTGGGTTGGAAGAAGTATGTGAACCATGAGATTTACTAACTGGTGGAACCTTCTTGAGCATGCAATAACCTCAACCAAACGTTTCCTGTAGTTGCTGATCAGACCTGCACTATGGTTAGGAGGTATTTTGGACCATTCCTCCTTACAGAACTGTTTTAGTTCATTGATTTTGGGGAGGTTTTGCGTGAATGGATTGCTACAGGTAATGCCATGACATTTCGATAGGTTTAAGGACAGGACCCTGACTTGGCCATTCCAAAATGCAAATTTTCCTCTGTTTAAGCCATGCACTCCTGTAGAATTTCCTGATACATTTGGAATTTATTGATCCCTCCATCATGCTTGATGGTTGGCATGAGGTTTTGTTGTAGGTATGCAGTGTTGTCTGTCTTCCAAACATAGTGTTATGCCCGTTTGCCAAAATAATTTTATTTTTTTTCTTTATTGTGGATACAGATGTTAAGAAAGTTCAAGAGATGCCTGGAGATCCTTAGCTGTTACCTTAGGTCAAGGAGGTGGCGAAGAACCCTATGTGGACACCCACTCCTAGGGAGAGTAGCAATGGCACTGAATTTTCTCCATTTGTATACAATCTGTCTGACTGTAGATTGATGGAGGCCCAAGTCTTTGGAAAAGCTTTTGTAGCCATTTCCAGCCTTATGAGCCTCAACAACTCTCTCTTTTTTTTTTTTTTAAAGTGAGCAGACTCTGTTTGTAACCAAACTCTGAGATTTTAAATGGCAGGACACCTCCAACCCACACCTGAATGTCATTTCATTGATTGGATCACCTGACTTTCATAGAAGTCATTATCCTAGAGGTTCACATACTTTTTCCTTTTTTAACAGCTAAGGCCGTTAATGTTTGAACAGTATGGTCAATAAAACCATGTAAAAGTACCTGTTATTTGTTAAATCACATGCTGTAGATGTCATGACGAAAACATTTCAAGAACTACTTGAAAAAACTACTACTTGATGAAAAATCATCAATTTGCAAATGGCATTATAATTATACAACAAACTTGTTGCTGCATACAACAGCGAAACGCATACTTATGAGAACAATATGGATCAAACTGTTCGACTTCCTGGAAATTATTTTGAGCTTCAGGTGCTACAATTAGAAACCATGGTGTATATAGATAATTATTGTATATGTATTTGTTTCTTATGTCAGAATTTATTATTTTAGTTTTTTTAGCTGTTATTGCTGTGGTGATTAAGGAAGGATTATCTTTTGTTGCTGCTCACAGAAATATCAAATTTTGTGTTAAAGTAAAATGTTTTGTCGTAGTTTGTCTTTATCTATTTTTAGAGAAACATTTAAACATGTTTTTTTGTTTTTAGTTTATTCTGTTTTGTGGTGTATTTAAGTTCATCTGTTAATTAGCTTCATCTTCAAACTGAAATGTATTATAAATATCGTCCGCTTTTGGTCCTGCTATTGTGAACTCAACAAAAATAATCACTCCTGGTACCATGTGTTGTTTGGCGTGAAAAAGCGTGAGGTTACAAAAACTTTATTGATACCTAACACTTAACATGTTTTTTCCCCTCCCATAGGCCCTGGTCAAACAGTTGGACACCATCCTCAGCACCCTGAATGACATTTTGAATGAAAGGTAAGAGGAAGCTCTCTCGTATTCCAGTGTTTTTCTGGAAATGACACTTGTTCCGTGTTCATATTCACACTAAAATATCAACTCCTTCATATATATATTTTTTGGGCTGTGGATGTGCCGACAAGTTAAACCTGAATGTTTCCAAGATGCAGCAATTACACATCATCCCTTTCTTTTGATGATACTCCAGGGGACATGAATACCCAGAATGCCTTTAAACTCCTCATATAAACACATCTATGTATGGCTCAACATGTACTGTTTTAACATGGTTTGCTAGAAGGAAGCTTATATGTTACACTTTTCCGCATTCACCTCAACAGCACCACTGTCAACATATTTCATTCTAAATCACATCAAGTCAATTGGCCACCCTGGACTTCATCCAATCAAGTTGTAGAGACTCTCTCAAGGGGCATCCAAAAGAATTTGGATGTACCTTAACTCAATTCGGAGTGTCACTCCAAAGGGGATACTGGTTGACGTAAAAGATTTCAACCTTTCCTTTTTTATGCATTTGGGGAAAAAACAGTTTTGTAGATAGAAAAATCGTAATTTAATCAATTTTGAATTCAGGCTCTAACTAGAAAAAGTTAGGCAGGTTGAGTACTATCTGTAGGCATTGTAAATGTTGTGGCACAAAAAGTTCTGATCTGATCTCCTACTTATATGACTGAAATTCAGTGAAAATATTGACTGCTCTCTGCTGGTTTTATCTCTCCCCTCTGTCCTCATGCGTACAGCAGTAAGCTACTGTGGGAGTTGCGTCAGGATGCGGCAACCTGCCTGGGTCTGCTCTGCACAGCACTAAGCTACGAGGCTGAGCGCATCTTCAAGTGGCTGTTCCTCAAGTTTAGTTCATGTGGTCGCGATGAGGTGAAGCTGCTTTACCTGGTGGTAGCACAGCGTGCACTGGAGGCTGCCGGGGAAAGAAAGGCCTTCTCTTCTGTCATGCAGGTAATCACAACCAAAGGCAATCTATGCACATGTAGACTGGAACTTCCTGAAAGTCAAATTACTGGTAAAAGGATACATCAACGTTTGGCCTTTTTAAAATCCAATCTGATTTCTTGACAAATGGAGACTTAAGGCAGCTTAGTCTGAAAAAATGTAATGAAAAAAATGACGTCTTTGTATCTGGACCTTTGATGAATGCCATTTAAAATCTGGTAGATGAATAGCATTCAAAAGCTAGCTGTGTCTCTTATCCATCACTTGAGTAAGTATTTTTAGGGTTCAACCAGTGGGGCTGAGACCCTGTTTTTATAATGGCTTATTACGGATTCAAGGCCGTAGGGATGAACCCCTAACCCTAACCTATGAGAAGCTAAAACTATTTGTTGTGATTTGTCATAATTTTTCACTGCATGAAAAGCCCCATTTCCAACTCCAAACAGAGCCATGAAGCTCCACGGCACTTAATCTATTCGGTAGTAATCGACAGTTAACGACCCGCAAATATAAAATCATGCGGCTCCGAAAACAGGCGGAATCGTACCCCCGTTTCGTTTTCCCCCGTGGTACATCTGCCATCAATCTTGATGGGGGGCAGGTTACTTACCTAGTTAGAACAAAGGGAATTTTCACACCTGTATACCCTATCGCAGTTCACGCCAGAGCACCATGCAGTAATAGCTTTCAATTTTATTGGAAGACCAGGGATTTTACTGGCCATTCATATGTCCTAGGACAAGTTTCATTGGTTCTGTGCCTAGCTTAACTCCTCCCAATGTATGCCCATAGGCTAGGCTATAGATTACTTTTATCATAATGTAGCTTATTCATTGTGAAATATCCATTTCAAAATCAGACGATTAGTTGTTTATTACATTAACTCTTGTCAGCACATAATTAGTGTACCCCCAACCCCCAAAAAGCAGTAGGCAATATTATGTCTATAAAAGTGGTTAATTGCATTTACAATGCAATAAAAATAAATGAATAAATAAACATGTGCAAACCAGTGAAAGTAAATACACTCAAACACACACACAGGGAATACTGCAATGCAAATATAAAAAAAGTGAAAAAATTAAAAGTAACACAAAATGAACAAAATAATAAAAGAATGGCTTAAAGTTGGGGTCTAAATCAGGTGAGCGGGTCTGGGCTGACGGTCTGAAAAGGCGGCAGACTGCTGCATGGGACGATGGCTGTGTAGATAGCCGTGGTCTTCCTCCAGCCTGCCCTGAAGAACATGGCAGAGCTCCGACAGTTGTGCTAACCTAAAAATGCCCTGGAAAGGTACATTAGATAGGACTGGTGTGGTTCTAATGTTATGACTCAATATCAGCCTTAAACACCATGCTAACTTGCAGGTTTTGCTCACCTGTGATAACATCCACATCAATATCAGGAAACTGGTTATGACCTCCTTCAGCAGTGACATTGTAACCGCCTCGTTTTGTGGAGAGATTATGCTGTTGAAACAGAAACAGACTGTTCAGTGTTGGTTGTTTCCTAATTAGGCCGTAACGTTACACTTCTAGTGATGTAGCTCCAACAAGCATTCATACCCTTCTTGTGGATCATATCGTTGGATGTTGTTCTCATTGTTGTCCAGCCTCCGTACCACTTCCTGTAACACATTAGAAATTACAAATCAGTAAGCTTAAAACTCACAGCAATGTTTGGACAGTGTGTCCGTCTAGATGATGGCGCTGGCCTCTTGGAGGGGGGAGAGATATCAGTGTCATTGCGGCAGTTGTTACTCTCCGTACCGCTTCCTGTAACACACCTAGGTTACTGGGTTCTGTGCGGCATCTGACCGTCTGGCTATTAGGCTATGTGAGGTCGCGATTATTAGCCTAATGCAGCGCATGTCAGCCACATTGAAATGGGGAGAGAAAGACACACAACCTCCAGTAGCCTAATATATTTTGATAGCATTATAACCAGGCTATTTTATATTCATTGTATGCATCAGGTCTACTCGATATATTCCAGTGTCAACTTTTTTTTTAGTCAGGTAGAATGTAACAACGATCTCACGGCTGTGTACCCTAACCTACCAATTTGTTTTTTTCTCGTCATGACATAACTTCACCTTGGACACCTCACCTGGCTGGTAGAAAACTTAAAGGATGTGGTCAAGGTTGTCACATGACTTGCACACGAGTAAATTCACTGTCACTATCGCTGCTTCAAACTAATTGCAATAGGCTTTTGAATAATATAATTATCCGAGAGATTTGAAACAAACAGGCAATAGTTTGGCATACTAGACTGCAAGGCTCGTATAGCCTGTTATGCAGCATGATATGGCTGCGTGTGCAAAGTTTTTCTGACCACCAAATAGGCTATCTTATCAATTCTGCCAGAGAGAAAAAAGTTCACCCCCTAAGTAAAATGTCAGCGGGACAAATGTGTAGGTCTTAAGCATGATTGCTTTCACCCTGTCCCTAATGGTCTTGTTTGAATTTGAATACCCAACCAGTGTTTCATATTACATGTGAAAGGCTACTCTAGGCCTCAACGTGTTGGTAGGGGAGGGGGGAGAGCTTTTGTCTGGACATTCCAAGTCCACGGCAATTCACGTGAAGTGATGCAAAATCTGATGCTTGAACGCTGACGTCGCCATATGCATCTATATTTTTTGATTGCTTTTAATGGTGGTGATCTAGGCATCAAATCTTATTCTACTGTTGCACTCATCACAAGTCTGTCCCGATATGAGTGCCAGCTAAATGCCTAAAATCTAAATGTAAAGTGTTTACTTCATCACAGTTCTGTAGAAGTGCATGTAGCTAGATACCTGCCGGCACCGGGTGGGGAACTGCCAGTGGCGTTGGATGGGCTGACTGTCTTTTGTGTTTTAGCTGGTGATGAGCAGCCTGCAGTCCATCCTGGAGAATGTGGACACGCCGGAGCTGCTGTGTCACAGTGTTAAGTGTATTCTTCAAGTGGCTCGCTGCTACCCTCATGTCTTCAGCACCAACTTCAGGGTTAGTTGTATCAATTATTATTATTATTATTTATTTTTTTTTTACATATTTTTGAAATGCATGGGTTCACTGGGAATTGTGGAATGGGAAATATGTGTAGATGTGAAAACAGTGAACCGTCAGCATCTGCCTGTGGCTTTTCATTCTTCTTTTTACTGCTTCTGTCTCTGTTCTTTTTTTTTTTTTTTTTTCAACAGAGCTCCATGCTCTTTTCCACCAACATTCTGCTTCACATTGATACAATTCTACACATTAAAGGAAAAATCCACCCTAAAAGATCTAAACTTTGTTTAAAAAAAAAAAAAAAAAAAAACCCCAGCTATTTACAATGTACCTTGTATTTCTGGTTTGGTGGTATATTTTTCATAGTCCTGTGATTAATTGGTCCAACGTACATGCCGTGGTGTCACGTTGTGATATTTCCAGTGCAGTTAAAATGGAGTTTAATGGGATAAAAAATGTAAACATCAGGTTTTGGTGTCAATCACACACTCTAAGAACAAAGGCTTCTTTCTACACTCACCATTTTGCATCAGCCCTCTCCCCAACCACATTTTCCCAGCCAGTCCAGCCATTTGAAACCAGAGATCTTGCAGTCACTAGCCTGATTTTCTAGGCTCTAAGCTACTTCCACATGCATATCAGTTCATCATAAGTGTTTGTGGTTTTCCCACAGGACACGGTGGACATCTTGGTGGGGTGGCATATTGACCACACACAGAAGCAGTCACTCACTCAGCAGGTCTCAGGTCAGTTGGATTTTTCATTTGTAAAAAAAGATAATTTTCATGGCAGTTTTAATAAATATTACACCTTGAAGGGTGAAGCACCTTATCAGTCTAATTCATGAAGAGGGGCTGCAACAGTGAAGACTGTCCCATCCCCCTTCAATGAGCCGCTGTAGAGTTGCTCAATTCACCCCAATAAAGTTTTGCAGTTCAGGTGGAACACTTGCTGGAAAGTTTTTCTTCGAGCACAGGAAGCCTCATCGAAACTTACGAGCCGAACACAAACCACTCCAAAGCAGCAGTGAACGAGCTAGCGCCACGGCTATCGCTGCAGAAAGCTGAATTAAACGGCTACCTCTCACTGCCACTTACGGTGACATAGTGGAGGTTTAAGTCTTTGACTTTCTGAAACCTGCAGATACTTGGTGAACACATTATGCTCTCTGACCCTTTCTGACATCTGAAGAACATCTGCTTGCCTGTCTGCAGGCTGGCTACAGAGTCTGGAGCAGTTCTGGGTGGCAGACTTGACTTTCTCCACCACCCTGCTGGGACAGTTCTTGGAGGATATGGAGGCCTATGCAGAGGTGACGCTACTGATCTCAGTCTTTGGTCTGTAAGCATGTAGTGAAAGCCACACTTTGACTAGTACTACTTTAACTCAGCCTTCACACAGGTCATATAATATCATACAATGTTTAGAGGTGTATACCAAATACAGGGTTCCTATGCATGTCTGAAAGTTTGGAAGAAGTTTTAAGTATGTTCAAATATTCTGTCGTGATTTACAAGTGACTACACAATTAATGTACTTTGTGACCCAGTGTCAATTTACATCTTGTGATATTTATTATTGTGAAAGACTGTCGTCAGTAATATGGCCTAGTTGACAGACATTGCCTGCCGATTGGTCGGTGTTCACTATAGTGTGTAATGAGGAAGTTTTCAAATCCAATTTAGAACTTAAAGTTGGGAAAAATTTGATAAATCCTCTAAGGAAGTCGGGGAATATCATGGAATTTTACAAATGAGTCACTTTACACAAGGCTTTGAATTAACTTTTCTCTCACTTGGAAGCACTTTGACTTAGTTATGGAAAGTAATAGTCTTTTTATTTTATTTTTTTAACTCATGATTCTCATGCATAAATGTAGCAGATTTTATGCATCATTTGTCAGGAGAGGAATGTCAACTATCTCCAACACATGGCTGACTATGTTTCTTGTAGGACCTGAGCCATGTGGGGTCAGGAGAGGTGGTGGACGAAGACATCCCCCCGCCCACAGTGTCACTGCCCAAGCTGGCGGCACTGCTGAGGGTTTTCAGCACCGTGGTTCGCAGCATTGGAGAGCGTTTTAGCCCCAACCGAGGACCCCCCATCACCGAGGCCTATGTCACTGATGTGAGAGCCACACTCAGTGAAACCTGACTATAGTGTTGGGCGGTATTACAGGAACACCCCACCATCATTCATGTGGATGTTATATCAAAGGAATGTGTTACCTTGATGGATAGAAGCAAGGCTTTCTCTTCCTGGATTCTCATCTCCGCCTTAAGCAGCGGTGAGCAGTTTATGGTGTTAGCAGCAGAAATATGTAGATAGCTATTTTGCACATTTACCTGCTCTGTCCAAAGCAGGGGGCAGCGTCATGGTGTGGGGGTTGTTCCTCAGAACACAGCATTCACAATGAATACTGTGTATTGTAGGATCTGTTGGAGAAGCTTTATAAGCAGACCAGTGCCGTTTTCTCTGTCAACATTGGGTGTATTTCAATGATTGCTTCTATCCATCAAGGTAACACATTCCTTTGCTATAACATCCACATGAATAATGTGTTCCTTAAAGAAAAACAAATATATCATGATCATATACCACTAATCATGCTTCAAATTATTTTTTGATATGAATTTGCCCAGCCTTAAGTATACCTTAAGTATACCTGCCCATTTCCCATTGCCCATTTCCTATCCACACCAACCCTGTGTGCTTTTCCATGTCTTTCTGTCCAGGTTCTGAACAGAGTTCTGGCCTGTGTGACCACGGCCAAGCAGGTTCTGTTCTCGGAAGCAGTTCTGACAGCAGGAAATGAGTGTGTGAGTGTGTTACTGGTCAGCGTGGAGACCTGTGGCCAGCTGACAGAGGCCATCCTAACCTACGGCCTGGACCAGCTGGATTGCTGCCAGGCCTGTGGGTCAGACTACAGCCTGGCAGTGCTCAGCCTGCTCACTCTGGTAAGATGACTCTTAATCTGCTTTCACACATGCAGTGCAACCCTGAACGTATCTAGACATTATTCGAAGGAGTTGTATGTGTGAACGCAAATGTCCGAATCAGTTGGTCTGGAAATTAAATGGACTTTCCCACCCAGCACCCTAGTCTAAAATCTGTTTTATCGCCAAGTGAGCCCAAGTGTGAATGGAGCAGCAGTATTCTCTACAAGCGAGTGGGCGTGTTGATGACGTATTTATCATGCGACTGGCGCGAAGCCGGGATAATACAATGTATATCGCTTTCCACCCTTTCGTCGATACTGCGGATACGTCTAACTACATTTAGTATTGAAATCAACGCAAAAATGGCCACTGAGAGTGAGTCAGACACTTCGTCCTCCATCTTCGTGCCGTAAACAAAACACTAAAATTTCTGCAGCATACTTTTTGCATCATGTCCTGTCTCCCTCACGCTCTACCCAGGCCACACCCCTTGCTTAAACTAACCAGAGTATTTTCTGTTGTTGTGAACGGATCCGAAACGGACATTCTCCGGTGGTGCTATATGTGTGGAATGGCAACTCTGGTTAAAGTGCGAGGCAGGCTAGTTATCAGGCTAAACCACAGTTGAAGCTTAATCGTATTCCCATAACACTGATCCGACTGGAACGCAATGTTTTTCAAACAAAGTTCCGCCATGCTAATGTTCAACACTACTACCCTATACCCTACACTATCCAACATAAAGTGTAACATGAACTCTGTATACACTGCTTGCCCAAATGCGGCATCTATTGCACGCCCAACCGTCCTGGTAGGGGGATCCCTCTCTGGGTAGCCACTCCCAAGGTTTCTTCCATTTTTCCTAAAAGGTTTTTTGGGAGTTTTTCCTTGTCCTCTGTGAGGGTCTAAGGTTGGGGGATGTCGTATACTAACCATTTATTGTTTCACATGTTGGGCACTGTGAAGCCCTTAGAGACTGTAACAATGATTAAGGGCTATACAAATAAATTTGATTTGATTTAATAGAAAATAAAAAATATATAATGATGTAGGCTGTATCGGGGATACAGTCACGGTTCAGAGCATTGTTAGGCAACCCCATTTAACCATGAGTGATACAGCAAGACCTCAAGTGCCGTATTGCTTTTAGAAAACGGTTACAACTTTATAGAAAGAATTATTTGATGACACAATATTTTATTTTTTCAATTTTTATTGAGCAAATTCATTGAAATAAAGTATCTTGTGAATATATGTCAAAATGTTTCCATGGTTACTAGGAGATGCATTAACTGTTACTGTATGGGATTTAGAGTCACTGTAGAACATGCTTTCAGCCAGTTTCCAGGATGGAAACAACCCATTTCATAAAAATAGAATAAAAATAATGTCCAACCCGCACAGCTCAGTCAGTCTTAGGGTTATGTTATGTATAGCCTTTACTACATAATTTATGGCAATAGATAGTCTAATATTTAACAGCAGAATTGCAAAAAATAAAATATATTGTAGGCTATTCTATCAAGTCCATATAGCTTAAAAGAAGCATAAATGGGAATAAAATACTTTAGGTATTCTCCTTTGTAGAACCTTTTTCACAAAGGAGAATACTTAATTTTGAGGCGCTTTTTGAGAGTTCTAGTTCCAGTTAAGTTCTATTCTGGAACTGTCCCATTTATAACCCTTTATGATGTCATCAATTAGAATGTTAGAATACATTAGAATGCATTTTAGAATGATCACACCGGCGTGACCGTACTCCCCAAAAAGGTTAAACTACTATATTCCCATTTGTGCTTCTAACCCATTCCAAAAAGTACCTGATTCTTGTTGGTAGGATCAAATACCCACGCAGCACTCCCATCTCTTTATTCACATTAATGAAAGGGTTTTATATAACGCCCAGGAAGACTCATGTCTCATCCTATGTCCATCATGACCTGTCCATTCATAGATGAGGTCGTGGATGGAGGGATTGTGCACAGGGCTTTCCAGAGAGAAAGAACTTTCAAGGACAGATCAGACCTGCTGGTTTACCCGAACCAACATGTATTTGAGCAGTATAGGTGCTCAGGTGAAAGCATTGATTAGATCTGCAGATTACTAATGCCACATATAGAAAACAGCACACACCACAGTAAAGCTCTCGCAGTCCCACAAACTGTGTGCATTGTCTCCGTTTTTTGCAAGTGGTACATTTACAGTCTTGAGGTGTCAAATATGGCATGGTTTCATGTATAATATTTTTAGCACAGCTTTTTAATATTTTTGGAACACATGATATTTAATAAGGTCTATTTTTAATTCAACAATTTTTTACGCATTCAATCGATCAGCAATTTGTTGCCAAGCTTTCTCTCTCCCTTTTATATATGGCAATCGTATTTCCCTTTTTCATTATATTATGGCTGAATTCTTCATAGACTTTCACTAAAAGTCACTGCTCAGTGGCCGTGAACATTGCGACTCTCTTTACAGTCCTTTTTCGCCATGATGTATCGATCAGATCCATGATGGACCTCTCGGGCTGCTTAAATAAACTGGGTACAACTGTGCACGCGCAATTATCTGGATTGCTTGAACCTGGCTTGGATTAGCCACATCACGGTAGCTTGAATTCGGCTTTGTGGAACTGCTTTATCCCTGATTGACTTGTTATGTTAACTCAAACCAGGCTTTCGAAATTAATCTCTGCTTTTCTAAGAACACCTCCCAGGACTTGTAAACAAAAGTTACATGCACTCAGAAGTAATAGTAATTTTCGGAACCTGTCATCATACCTTGAGGATGCAATCTGATTCCACTCCATGTAACTTTAGCTAAGCATGATGGATTTATCTGAGCTCTTTGCCATAATTTACCTTCTCTGGTGTTTGTACGAGTTAACAACACATGGCAAAATAGCTGAATGAGCATCAGTCAAGACTGGTTTTCCCCCTGCTCAGTTTGTTATGCTAGTCTTTCCAAGCATGAATAGCTGCTGGCTATCAGATGTCAAAATCAGTCTCATTTATACCTATAAAAACCTTGAATTCCGGGGTTGTTTCCTATAGTTTGTAAGGATTGCATTCTCCTAACGAACAGCACTGCAGTTCGCTTGGAAGAGGACAGAGAACCGCATCTGTCACCCATCTGCATCTGTTCATTTATAATGGGAGATTAGTGTTCCTGCCTTTTTACAGTTGTTTTATTTTTTGTATTCCTGCTGCATTTTATTTCATTTATCGGGGTTCCCAATGAATGGAATTTAGATTAGATGGTGGTTTTCAGCCCAGTTGGACTGAAAAACAAGAGTAACAAAACTGGAAGGATGAACCTTTTCAGGTCATGGAAGCTATGCCATGTTGTTGGACCACATGCAAACTATATTAGCATTAACTAACCTGAAGAAACAAAGGGGAATAACGTTAAAAATAAAAATGGAGAGAAAGTAAGCAATTTCTCTGCTTGCCGCCTCATTCACTATTGACTATTCTGTTATATTACGGTACGTCAGAAGTCCATGCATTCTTATGAGAGACAATTTTGACGACTATGGACAACTGTTCAGTTGGCAGCAGAGTGACTGATATGTTGGGGAAAATCCAACTTTGGCGTCGAGCATGGAGTGCCTTTTAAAGGTTATCAGAAAAATGGGCATAATATGATAACTTTTGTATTTGGTTAAGTCTAGCAGCTGCATTTTCACTAATTGCAGATTATAGAGGGAGTTAGAGTAATCTAGGTGAAAAGAGATTAAGGCATTGATAACCTTCTCAAGGACTAAGTAAGTAAAACTTTATTTTATACAGCACTTTTTTAAACCAAGG
Source organism: Gephyroberyx darwinii (assembly GCA_900660455.1). Classification (NCBI taxonomy): domain Eukaryota; kingdom Metazoa; phylum Chordata; class Actinopteri; order Trachichthyiformes; family Trachichthyidae; genus Gephyroberyx; species Gephyroberyx darwinii. The sequence continues at coordinate 25,251 of CABFOQ010053091.1, forward strand.
TTACAAAGTGCTTTACATCAGCAAAGAATACAGAAAAGCACACAACAGACAACAAGCACATACAAAGAAAATGCATTCAAAAAGTACATACAAACACAGCACACATACAACACAGAAGCATTCAGCAGCCTGTCACCGTTCAGAGCACACCATGAAAATTAAAGAAGAGCCACCCTAAAAAAGAGGGTTTTTAATTTTTTCTTAAAACAATCGACAGTTTCAGCTGATCTGATGGGAAGGGGGAGACTGTTCCAGAGTCTGGGTGCCAGAACAGCAAACACACAGTCTCCTTTGGTTTTTAATTTGGTACGCGGTATAGCCAACAAGTTTTGGTTGGACGACCTGAGTGACCGCTCAGTGGTGTAAGGGCTTAGGAGCTCGGACATGTAGGCAGGAGCTACGCCATGTAGTGCTTTAAAAGTAATAAAAAGAATCTTAAAATCAATCCTGAACTTTACTGGCAGCCAGTGTAGTGAGGCTAAAATGGGAGTGATGTGCGATCTACGGCCAGTCCTTGTTAAAAGCCTAGATGCTGCATTTTGTACCAGCTGAAGACGAGCCAGGGCAGCATGACTAAGGCAGGTGAAGAGGGCATTGCAGTAAGCCGGGGGAAAATGAAGGCGTTGATAATATGTTCTAAGTCGGAGGCACTTAGTAATTGTCTGATTTTTGCAATGTTTCTGAGTTGAAAGAAGCAGGACTGAACCAATTTATTGGTTGAGGGTCAAATATAATGCCAAGATTTCTGGAGTGTAGTTTGACATTGGGGGCAAGTGGGCCTACACACTGAAGAATGCCATTAGTTTCAGTTTAATTGTCACATACTAGATAACATACATTACCAGCAGTGAAATTCTTGTCCTCCGGGTCAACACAGTAAAAATAAGTCAAATAAGTAAAAAGGTAATAATACAATATATACAAGTAAAAATACAAGTAAATAGTAAATAAGTAAGTATCAACAGAATAAGGTGCAAAAATACAATAAGAGAATAATGGAAATATTTACAGAGTGAGGTAGGACAAAGAGAGGGGGGGAGAGAAAGGGAGGTGGAGAGACAGAGGGAGAGAGAGAGGGGAGGGGAAGGGGAGAGAGAGGGGA
>CABFOQ010053095.1:0-11579 GCA_900660455.1 Gephyroberyx darwinii
TCTCCGAGAGGACGTCCCACCTCTCCGTCTCCCCTCCCTCCCCCGGCGCACCTCGCAGCCCGGATCTCACCCCCCCGATATCATAATCTGAGATGATGAGGCCCCCGCTCCCCCGGGGATTAAAACATTAGGCGTGAATTAGTTTGGGAATTTCGTGCTGAATGCCAAGGAGAGGAAACGTCCGCACCGGTGGACGAGGAGCAGATCGCAGTTTACCGCTGCAAATCTGCGGTTTGCAAAGAGGGAACTCCAGTTTTGTGCTGTTGCTTGACACGGATGGTGGATAAAAACACCACAACAGTCCTAGAATAATCCTGTAGAGGTTTATAGTGGATCTGCGCTGCTCGGCAGTGAGTTTATCGTGACCTTTTCATATTTAATGGTATTTTATCCCCTATTATCCCCTATAATACTCCTATAATATTGCTGTAGGGAGTTATAGTGCGTCTGTCTTACTCAATATTGAGTTTATAGTGACCTTATCATACTTTATAGCATGTAAGATTCTCTGTGGTATCACTATAGGGACTTTATGGGAGTTTATAATGACTTTATCATACTTTATGGTATTTGTATCATCTGTAGTATTCCTATGATATTCCTATAGGGATTTATTGTATACCTGTGGTGCTTTATAGTGATTGTATCGTACTTTATGGTACTTTTACCCCCTATGGCATCACTACAATATTCCTATAGGGGCCTATAGTATATCTACGGTATTCAATAGTGACTTTATCGTGTTTTTGTCCTCTGTGGTAGCACTATAATATTCCTATGATATACTATGATATTGTAGTCAATAGTGAGTGTAGTGACCTCATTGTACTTCATGGTGTGTTTTCTATCTATATGGTATTACTGTAGGACTTCCTGTGGTGTATTTTTCATCTATAGTAGCTGTGTGGTATGTAGTTAAGTTCTGCTGTGATATTTCTATAGTATCCAACTAAAGTGTATTATAGGATTACTATAGCTTCTCTAAGAGTAATGTTGAATGGGAGTCAGGATTCCTGTGTCACATGGCAGCAACCTGATCTCCAGTCAGCTCCTTTTGTCCTCTGCCAAAAACAGAGATCAGAAAGAGTTTTGCCTTTGAACGAGTTGCCGATCTGCTTTCCTGCACTGAGCCAGAACTAATGATGACCGGTGACACGGAGGGAATACCAAGGAGCCCGAGGATGACCTCCAGACGGAGATCTTCATCAGGAAAACAACCAGCAGCAGCAAAAATCAATTTTATAATCAGGAAACTATTAAGGTGTTGTTTTCCTCATATAACCTACATCAATTTGATACTAACTTATTATGGGATGTGCTTTGAATGTAGTCTAGGTCAGACTACCCCTGTTTCCTTTTCATGTCAATAATACTGTGGTACTTTATTGATCCCCATTGGGAAATTCACCTTTTGACCCTAGTCAGTTAATTGAATATTTTTTTAAATATATATAATGTAAGTGATACTTATTTTCTCTAAATTCAAGGACCCCTGGAGGTCCCCAGACCCCAGTTTGGGAACCACTGGACTAAGAGACAATGGAAATGTAATGGAGGACTGTTAGAAGATGCTGCTTGTCAAAAGAAAACTCAATGATGAAGACCTGACAGCCTCCAAAACATGTCAAATATCACCGTCTGGTGAAAACCTCCTTTCTCCAAATCAACTTTTCAATAACCAGAATCAGCTTTGTTTCAGTTTGACCACGGTGCTTTTTTGAGTTAGTCCAGTCAGGTTTAAAGGGTTTCCTCAGACCTAAGAGGTTTTCTGAACCCGTAGAGGAGCAGGTGATACTTCAATTTATAACAACTGAGAATGGAGTTACAGGTTTCCACGTGACAACGGCGACAGGTTGGGCTGGAAAGCAGCACAGCTACTGGATGTGTTGAAAGCTGGATGTGTTGAAGATGAGGCTGGGGTTGTTTCAGAGAGGTTGGCCTCTGAGGAAGTGGAGAGAACTAAGAAACAGGTTTTATCTGCAGGCTCCCAGTGGATGAACGGATATATGGACCCAACACCCCAGTCAACAGGGGGTCTTTAATTTGAAGACCTTGTTAATGCCAGTTGGAATGAGATATTGAATTTCATGATTGAACTGTAGACCTGTCAGAACATCAGTTAGCATGAGTAGACTGATTTTTAGACATTTGAACTGAATCTAAAACCTAAAAAGATTTATTTATTTGTATTCAAGACATTTTCTGACCTTGAGTTTCAATAATATAATTCAACACATTCTGGACCTGCAGACAGCCTCATAAAGTACAAATAGTTGGAGGAACCGAGTACGTGAGAACCCGAGGGTTACAACATGATTTATGGGATATGAAAATATGCATTTCTAATATACAAATCAATAAAGATATTTTTAATGTGATAACTATCACTTTCTTGGGAAATAATGAATATTTGCAGCACCCGGGATCCTGACAATTATTAATAAAGCAAAACAAAATCCTCATTTAGTGTCAAAGTTGATAATTCTGTTTTTCTGCCTGCAGTCGGCCAGTCACTAGACCATGTCAACACTGCCCCCTGGTGTTCAGATCAGGGTACTTCAACACACTGTAACTGGTGGAGTAGGTTAACTAGGTTAGTCTACTCCACCAGACACTTTGTTGTCTCTCTCTATTCTAGAAACCCAGATAAAGCAGGGCGTTTCCTCAAGTGATGCCAGAATGAAATGGAAAACCACTTTCACCACCAGAAATGAACATAACATAGAAACAACTGCAGTCAGAAAATACTGCAGGCTGATTTCTCACCTGAAAACCATGAAACCACAAAGTTTACAACGTGCTACTCCGACTTTTTGGGAAATTGAGAAGAAAATAATTCAATAGCACCTCTGGATTACTAAAAGGTCTATCCTCTTAGATACTGGTAGCTGTCTACAGGGTAAGGACAGAGAAATCCACCAGACACAGAGATGATTTTGGTGGTTTTCCTAAAACATGGAAAGTTGAACCTGAACCTGAATTCAAGACTGATCAACAGTATTCAAGGACTTGGAAAAACAGAAGCCTTGAAATTCAGTAATAATAATCAAAGCATTTCAAGTTTTTTCCCAGGTTGCCTTGTGTCTGCTGAGAACATCAAAATCTACCAAATTAAGAGTATCCTTGTTTTACACGGTTACTGATGCCCTTAAAACAGGTAGTCATACAAAGTGGCAGCAGAACTTTATTCAACACAGATTATATACATCAACACATCTTAAATATTAAAGTGTGACTTCATTCTTCCTTCTGCTCTGCTGGTTTGGGCAGGACGTCTTCGCTGCTGAACCACAGAGCTTCACTGGTGTGACTGGCGACGATGGCCCGCTCGATGAAAGGCCCTGGTGGGGAGAGGAGAACGTGGTCAGTAACGTCCGGACGGGTTTCGGCCTGCGATGAAATACAACCGGATACCATTTAGCTGCTGGAGAGGTTTCTTTATCTGCCTTTTATCGTGTTTCATCTCCAGAGGTGAGGAGGAACAAGAGAAGAATGATTTCCAGAACAGTGTTAGAAAGTGCTTCATAAAATAAACTGTAGCAGTCGCTTCACAATTATGAGAATAAAACACACACACACACACACACACACAAAAAAGACACAGAAAAAACAACAATAAATTAATAAGGGAAATGAGGCAGGAAGTAAGACTGATGTGATAAATAAAGGTTCTGTATGAAGGAAATGAGGCTGGGAGTTGAATCTTTGACATTTGACATTTCTAGATCTAGAATGTATATAATATATAGTTTCCACCAGAGTCTTCCTGATACACCATCGTCTCCATTTGTCATCTTTTTGGTGTTTTCTAACTCATCCACACCGAACGTACTTCTGCTCTTTTTCCTCTTTTTATCATTTCATGTGAGTGAATTGAACTGCCTGTGTTAGTTTCCTCCTCGTTAAAGACGTCCGCCACCACAGGACAACACACCTCACCCATCTACCTGTCACTTTCCTCTCACTGCTGCCCACACTGCAGCCCAAACACATTTTGTGGGTGAACAAAAACCTTGGCGTGGACGTTCAGGTGACCACATGTTCCCACGTGGCTGATCAACGTGAACACAGATATCTGGGCTGCAGGAGTGATTCGATGATGCCCGGCTCCTCGTGAGCTTTGTGTTAGGAGTCGACCGGCAGCGCGGTGCTTACTGCCGGCAAATCAAAAGCGGGCCGTCGTCTGACAGAGTTCAGAGCGGCCCAGGTGGCTCGGCCCTGCACGACGCCTTCATCGCCAAATGCTGCTCAGCTGTGAAGACCAGCGAGCTGGAACGAGGCTCTGGGCCAATCATCTCACACAGCAGAGGACTTCCTCTCCGGCTCGCCTCCAGGGTCACAGGTGAGATTCCCACTGGGGTCATCCATGCCACACGTGATATACTTCACACCTATGTTTGGGTTTCTGAACCGCTGCTGCATTTTGGTACATTGTGTTATGAATCTCTGTTCAGTCTCAGCACCGACTGACCGAGACCATGTGCTGCATCATAGGCACAGCAAATTCTGGTCGTAGCATTTCACCAACACACTTTCAGTGTTTAAATGCATTAAATCCTGTTGTACATTTCCAACAAAGGCAGCTTCATTCTTCACAGCACAGAAATGAATCTAAGACTTTTACTTTTTACCCAAATATGAACATCATATGAGAAACACTAAGTGATGTTACAAGAAACTAACTGCAGTCCCTCCTGTCCATGTCAGTCGTCCCTCTCATCACACCACAGGGTTTTTTTTCCTTTTCAAACCGCCGGTCCACTCTGCTGCCCACAACACGGACCCCGCTGGCCTGGGATCAGAGATTCAAGAGATTTCTTCCCTGTGACTCCCTACTCTGTTTCCCTCTCGACCTTCTGTCTAAATAAATAAATAAAAATGCTAAACCTGTAGTGGCCTGCCCACTGGTTTTGAGGGGGAAGGTTGGAAAACACCATTGCGAGGACATGTATCAGCCTGGGACTGGATAGTGAGTCAGACTGGCTAGTGCATCGCTCATCCAGGGTAAAAGCTTCTCCAAAATAAACATCGATCAATACAAAGTGCTATTCTGTTATAAAAAGCTGTTTTGGCTGGTAGAAGAAGAAGCTGGTGTCTTTTGGCCGGAGCTCAGCCAATGAGAACCCTTTAAACTGTTGTTAGCATGAAGCATGTTAGCGCCCGCTGTGGTCGGCGAGCTGCGGTGAGCGTCGGTCGGAGGACGTACCCAGACTGGCCGGCCGGTGGGAACAGATGTCCTTCACGATAGTTTGCAGGTTGGCAAAGATGTGTTCAGTGGGCATGTCGAGCTGGGAGGGAAGACAACCATGTTTAGTATCACCAAGTCTGACTGAGATACTGAAAAACAAATCACTATTTTATTACAATAATAATAATAATAATAAAAAATAACAATATTTTTTCTTTTTTTCCCACTTTTGTCTTTTTTAATAAACCCCATGGCGTTCTGCTGGTTTGTCGGTCTTTGTTTTAAAATCAAAGTATCTTCAAACAACAGGTGATCTTCTTCTAGGAACTAAAACAACGCTGTGACGTTCAGATTTGGGAGAAGGATTTTCCTCCGGTTTGCTCAACGCTTCATTTTTCCAAAGACGGTCAGGTAAGGTAAGTCAGGTCTCTCCATCTTAACCAGCGTTTTGGTCACATGGGTGCACGCTGAGCATTCAGAGGTTTTGGTAACACTTAATGGAAGCTCTTGATATGATTTGAAAATATAATAAAACACTTCAATGTCGCCAAATTCCTCAATTATTAATCATGATATACAATCATCTACAATTAAGACACTAAAATGGGGAAGTTGATTTAAAATATATTTAGAAACTAAACAGCATTTCCTTGAGTCTTGAGCTCCAGGTCTGGTGTTGCTGCTTCTTACTGGGAAAGCACCGCCACCTAATACCAGTAATACCAGTATCTCCTTCATGACTGCGAGGACGTAGGCATTTCAAATATAAAAATGCTGCTTCCTCGCACATTTAACACATGGTACCACCCGTGGTGACATACCGTAGCTATCTGGGTCCGGACGTAGCAGTCGCCCTCCACCAGGTACTCGTGACCCGTCCTGAACAACTCCAGCATCTTGGGAACGTTGATGCCGACCGAGCCTGGGATACAGAGAGAGAGATGATGTCTTCTCAGACAACAGTAAAGAGAGTAAGGACACCGGGGGGGTCTAACACAACATTCACATTAGAAGAGAAAGATATGGGGGGGGATTTAGAGCCTTCCTCCATTCATCTGAGCTGAAGAGGTTGTCAGCGTGTTAAAGGAAAGAAAATCAACAACTGAAAATCCATTTGAAGCTTTTGTTCATGAGGCAGAAGCTGCATTGTAGTCATGTCCCAACATCTCGGCTATGAAACTAGAAGTACTTTCATCCCCGTCCACATTCCCATGGTTCACCACTCTACTCTAGTCTGGTCCAAAAGACACCTGAATGTGAATGAAACTAGGTTTTGAAAGCTGTAACAGCGCTTCACGATTTGATCTGATTTGTCCTGTAATCCTCTTCTTTCCAAGATGTGGTGCTGATGAAAGGGAGATTAGGATTAGGAGGACATGAACTCCAATAAATCAAAAGGCTTTCAGGGTTTTTGAGATTGCAACCATAGGGGAACCCCAGAGGGTTCCTTGAGGAACTCCTTCAAAAAAAGTTTGAACCTTTAACATATGCAGGCTCTTCAAGGAACTCTTTAGGTTCTAGAAAGGAACCCTAAGGTTCTTGTTGTCTCCCTTTGGATCTATTTATTCTATTACATTTCTTCTTGTTTTTATTCATCTTTTTCCCATGTAACACACTTTGAATTGCCTTGTTGTATGAAATGTGCTATAAAAGATGAAGCCCTCGGTCTTTGACTGTATGGTTTTGATTTTTCTTGAGGTTTCTGCTGTTTGTGTCACGCGCCTAGTTGTTACACAGATGTGTATACTGGTGATGAACGCCTACATTTTGGGTTGAATTTGACTTTAATTTGGGGCCAACAGCCGGGGTGAGGAGCAGGAGGGACGGGGACCTTCGTTTCTTACCTCTCTTGCTCTTAGGGAACTTCTTTCTCAGTTTGTTTTTCAGGGGCACGAGTTTAGGAAGCATCTCCGGCACCGCCACGTAGAAGTCTGCCGAGATCTCGTCATCTAAGATCTGGAATAGAAAACACTTGGTGAGATTAGACTAGATGAAACTTTAATGATTCCCATGGGGAGCTGGGTCGTGACAGCAGCAGAGGGTAGAGTACAGATAAGGACATGGCAAACAGAGAGTACTCCAGTTAACACAGCAAGTAATTACAACGACCAAACAATGAAAACACCAAATAAATGATGTTACAGCATCTCTGCTGACAGATTTACAGGTCGATAAAAGCAGAGAGGACGTGTACAGGCAAGGGAAGGTTCAAAAACAGCCCATACTGGAAACACTTTCAATCATCTACAGTTCAGCTGATGCGCTCATCCAGAGCAACTTAAAATGAGTGCAAAAGTGAAATAACATTATATCCCGACCCACAGAGCCTTGACAGTGACCCAAGAATGATTTATGATAAAGAAGTGAGAGGAAAGGAAATAAGAGATGAGCAGAGAGGTAGAGAGCTCAATATATATATTCAATATATGAGCATATTAGAGCGTAGAGTAGAGGAGGATATTGGAAAGGAGAGGTGATTCAGGGCAGAGAGAGAATATTTGAGTCCTGAATACCGGGGAGAGACAGGCTTGGCTGTACTTGCCAAGTGACTCTACAGCAGGTAACAACCTGTCATCCGGAGGTCCTCTTCAAATCTAAAAATCTATTTAGATGGTAAAATAGTGGAAACGGCTCCTGAATGCTGAGATGTAAAAGTGGCTGGTGGAAGGGTTTCCTGTCCTGGCGTGTTTGTCCTGTAGCTTCCTTCCTCATCAGCCACATTAGACACCTCAACACATTTACAGCCGGTGGTCGTAACCATTGATTTACCAACAAGACTCCACAGGGCGATCATTTTCAGTTTGGTGCGAATAAAACTCAAACGAAGCCTTCATACATTTCAATAAACAAAAATTGGCCCTTACAAATTCCAACAAAATGAAAATATAATGCCTGCTAGCCAAACCAAATAAATCCTTTTGCTACTACCATTTATTACAACACAATTTCGATACTTACAGAAAGACAAAGCAAACGGAAAACTGGCTCTAACACTAATAGTTAGAGTCTAGGGTCATGGACTTAAAGGGGAATTCCGGTATTTTTAAACCTGGGCTCTATTTGTAAACATTCATCATTTAGACCCCAAAATAGGTACAAAAAGTTTTGGAATTGCTCCGGTAGATCGCCTCAGCCGGCAGTCGCGAAACGAGGTGCTATGGCTGCAACGTAATCCTTTAGGGCAACTGCTCCGATGAAAGTACGTCCACTAAAAGTTCTTGTTTTTGCCACTGACAGACTCAGATTGTTACTGGAAGTGTCTGACAACATTACAGAAAGGATCCTACAGAGATAGACCTTTGTTGAACCAGAAGCCTTTGTTGAACCTCTTCCTGCAACAACTCACCTCATCTTTCAGATTTCAGAGAGACTTTTCCTTGAGCGAGACTTCTGTTTCTGGTTCAACAAAGGTCTATCTCTGTAGGAAAACAAGAACTTTTAGTGGACGTACTTTGATCGGTCCACTTGCCCCTGCAGATTACATTGCAGCCATAGCAGTCTGTTTCACGACTGCCGGCTGAGGTGATCTACCGGAGCAATTCCAAAACTTTTTGTACCTATTTTGCGGTATAAATGACGAATTTGTACAAATAGAGCCCAGGTTTAAAAATACCGGAATTCCCCTTTAAATCCTGGCTGGCAAAGGGAAAGAGAAACTCTGTCTTCCACCTCAACAACGACCGACCAGGTGCCTTAGAGCAAGGCATGTAAACCCCAACCGCTCAGTGAGCTGCTCAGGGGCCACCAGGTCGAAGCGGGCAGCTCCCAGGTCAGGGTGTTTAACGGTATGAATCTGAAGCAGGGCAATGCTGAAACAGAGCATGCACGCTCAGCAAATCTTCCCTGTATAAATAAAGGTTGGAGAAAAAAAACGAAACTTAATAAACTCTGACGCCCCAAAGTCGAGCCGACTCACCCTCTGAACCAGCTCGGCTCCTCCTACAAACTCAGCCCCTCCCTCCTGGGCCACTCGGGCCTGGTCAGGACTCTGCAGAGAGAAACAGAGATGGCGTTACCTACCTACAGTAGAGGTGTGCTACAGACAATACCAATACCAATATGACAGAATCATTTATATTATCAATCGAATGTTGCATTACTTTAAAAAGACTAAATAAGAAAGAAAAAAAACCTAACACCTCGTTACGTCCAGATATAAATGATCGGCAGTCAAAGGGGGTGAATTCTGGCTGTAGCTGGTAAGCTTGTCTATCAATAGTCAACATCAATCTTTTTAATTACTGGCCACAGCGGCGGGTGGATCCCAGAAGGTCTCTTTCACTATTCTGTCAGAGAAATTGCTTTTTAGAGTAGAAAGAGGCTGGTTGGTTGTCTGTTAAAATAGACAAACTTAGAGCTGCAGCCCAAATTGACCCCCATTTGACTGGTGATACTGATATATTGCCCCATTGTAGAGTCCATTAGTGTACGTCTTCAACATTTTCACTGGATATTGTCCAGAACAAAGCCTGTTATCGTCTCAGTACCACACAGCAGAATGACAATGTCTTACTGAGAAATGCAAAAACTGCAGAATCCCAATGCGATTGTATCCTGGCTTATGAGCTCTGGTATATTTTCTATTTCAGGTGCCTAGTGATATCCGGGCCAGTGTAAAAAAAAAAACAACCCACTATGTTGCATAAACCCGATTGCAAGTAAGATCGCAGCCCATTACACACTTCAGAATAAGGTGACAGAAAAGGTGCTGATGTTCCTCAGTGCAAGACATCTAAACAACAATAAAACAATGCATCAACAACAAACAATCAATTGGCTATGAAATTAAAATGCAATGATGCCGATAGGAGGAGGAGGAAGAAAAGATTACCTCGGTAAAAACTAAAACTTTGTTCAACTCTTTCTTGAAGGGGTGCGGCAACTGCACGGTGCTGACGAAGGGGTCGACTTTTTTCTGCAGGGGAAAAGATTCAATTAGGCCAGTTATCAATACCCAGCATGTTTCAGGCAGATGAAAGAGAATAGAAAAGAGGTGAAAAAATAAAGTGCAAGGGGAAAAAAAAAACAACATCCGTAGTCTCACTCAGCTCATGTAATCCAGTTTTAAATTTATTCCACCACCGGTTTAATTTTTCATTTCCCGAGAGGCTCGTATCCATGAAGCATCCTGAGGAGGCAGGTCGGTGTGTTCTGCAGACGGTTGAGGGACGCCGGGCTGGGAGACGAGACGGTCTCTCTCATGTGGAAGGTACGGGAGCTCCACAGCCCCGTGATGGAAACCAGGAAACAAACCAGTTTATTCTTCAATGGTGTTTTTAAATGGTAAATGCTCACACACCGATGGCAGTGAGCTACCATGCAAGGTGCTGGCCTGACCATCGGGAGCAGTTTGGGGTTCAGTGTCTTGCCCAAGGACACTTCACCATGTGGACAGGAGGAGCTGGGGATCGAACCGCCAACCTTGCGATCAGTGGACAACCTGCTCTACCACTGAGCCACAGATAATTGGTCAAAATGTGCTTGTGTCGAAATGCTTGAAGTAGCAGATATCACAGATGTGCAGAGTGTGATGGTCACAACCAGGCTGGGAAATGACCAGAAACCAGTCGAACCAGGTTAGTTTAGTGTGCCAGGTGTGCCTTTTATCAGGAGGTCGTTTCTATCCTGAGGATCTAGTTGGCTGGTGATGTTTGGGACGCACCAGTGGCCAAACAAGTTACTTCCCTACACCGGTTACAGCCTCATGTTGGTGAGCAATCCCTTGAGTTTAAAATGTTCAAAATGGATCCATACAGAAGCTAATAAAAATATTGTTAGAGTAAAAGTTAACGGTCAAAGTCAAACGACTTGCCAACATACAACGAACTTGTCAGTCTTTGGTTGGGGTTCGTTTCCCGCCACCCTCTAGTCAAAACCAAAGAAGACCAGGTGATAATAAACATCCTGGTTAATGACGCAGCCCCTCTGGGCCAATCAGTGGTCATCTTGTTTTTACCTGTGATTGTAATTTTGAAAATGCATGAATGAAATGTGTCATATCCCCAAGTTTCGTCAAAGTGTGATCAGTGGTGTCTGAGATATCAGGAGTGACACGTAGATGAAAGAACTGAGGATGTGGCGCCCCCTTTGGGTCAATCAGTGTAATTTGTAAAAAGCTGAATCACAGAAGTGGGAAGCATCATTCCCCCACGTTTCATAAAAACATTGATGATACTGAGACTGACCCCCTGTGGTCACATGCAGGATGGGAGTCCAACATCACCTCCAGGTTCTTCAGCCGTAAAGTGAAACCAAAAACTACAACCGCAGCGTCACCGCCCTTACCTTCTTCTCCAGCTTCATGTCGAGCCTCAGGTCGATGTAGACGGGCTGGTCGTGGGGAGTGAAGTCCAGCGCCTGGAAGCTCCTCAGCAGGTCGATGGCGGCCGTG
>CABFOQ010053100.1:9797-30125 GCA_900660455.1 Gephyroberyx darwinii
AGGGGGAGGTGGGGGGGGGCGGTGGTGTCCCACAGCTGCTCTTCTCTGGTATGGTGATTACAGCAACCAAGCGTGTCATAGCCAGTTAGCAAGTGTGTCATTCACGATCAACAGCTGCTTTACCTTAAACTACTTAGCTTGCACTCAAAAGCCCAACTCCTCTGTGTGTGCTTACAACCTCAGCCTCTTGACCACTGCCACAACGCAGAGGAAACTGCTGTGCAACGTTAATAGGAAATAAGAACCGTATACAGAGGTCAAAGCAGACTGTAGCATTATTTAAAAATGTGATGTTAGACACATCAATTCTCCCAAAGAGAGCAGGCTAATAAAAAGTGCATATTGTTGCTAGTATAAATACAGAAAACTGAGGAACTGTTCTCCCTCAGGATCACTGCACCATTATATTACACATATTACAAAATATTTATTTACAGCTATTTATGTATTTATTTACTCATACAACCCTAACGTACTCTAACAGAAACAGTGGATTAAATATAGGTAAAATTAGTGGCTGGTTGGCCTTAAGAGCCCTTTTTGGGCCTGTTCCCAGAGAGTGAGGTCAGCCAGCTAGGGCTCACAGGCAGGAATCCAGCTACTCCAGCTACAGGAGAAAGTAGCACAGCTCAAGACAGGGACAGTGTAAAACTTTGCAATTATAATAATTACCAGCACTGGTATACAGGCTTATGTCAGGTTGGGGTTATAGATCAAATATCCACCTCTAAATATTGATAACCTCCAAGTGTAGCAGCTGCTTCAGGTCCTGTCACAGCATCTTAATTGGCTTCAGGGCACGACTGGCCAATCCAAAACACTACACTTCTTCTACCTGAGACATTCTTTGGTACATTTGCTTGAATGCTGGGGATCATCAACTTGATGATGATTTTCTGTTCAAGAACTCTCTTTCCTGAGTATTCATGGTTCCCTAAATGATGTTTAGTCGTCCAGGTCCAGAGGAAGAAAAACAGCCCAGACCATAACGCTCCCACCACCATGCTTGACCCTAGGGATAAGGTTATTTTGGTGGTGGCAAGCTTTGGGTTGTTACCAAACATGGCATTGTTGGTTGCTACCCAACTGTGGTAGCACTTTTTACTAGCTTTAATATTTTTCTAGTGACTGTTGGTGATATTTTAGAAGGATATCCACTCTATTTATATATTATTTGTCTCACCGTGGACTGATGGAGCATAAATGTTTTTTATATGACTTTATAACCATCCCCAGACTCCTCACTTCCTGAGGTCCTTTGAGGTGTCCTTAGATCACAGCGTAGTGTATTTCTTTCACCTTCATGGGTAACGCCAAACTGACCAGGTTTCTCAGTGCCACAACTCCTCCCCAAAGATCTGACCTTTGATGAGTTAACTTTATTTACCTACCTCTACTTATTTTTGCACCTGCACTAATTCCCTTCAAACCATTTTACTGCATGCACACTTTCCTCTAAAAACATATGGAATTGGTAAATATAGGGCAATTTTGATGAAATTACTACACGTCTATTTTACAGGGCTTTATGTCTTGTAAAGCTGCTTAGATGGAAACAAATATTGGGTTTATCCTGAGGATGGGATGCTGAAGACAGTCTGGGTGGCCTGGGATCCAAAACACTGAAATGCTGTTGACACTTAGGTGGTCGCAAAACACACTGAGGCTGCCATGAAGTTTAACATGCAGGGGAAACCCCGCCTGTAATGACCTCAACAGAAACCAGTAGAAATGGGTTTTGAGACAAAATGAGCATCATCATTTATTATATACCTGTGCAGAGAACTGCTGGTACTCCTCAGGCAGGATCCAGGAGCGGGGATAGAAGTCGTACTCTTCTGGGAACAGCTCCTGCATGGTCCGTACGGCCCGGCTCAGGTTGATCTTCCTCAGCATTTCAATCATACCTGCAACGCACGAAACACTGTTACAGACATACAGGGAACGGCAGAAACGGGCATTTGTCAATTACACCTATAAATGCACTTGAAAAGCAACCCATCAGATGTTGGGAATAAAGCTCTAGTGTTTAAGACATATTGTCTATCGGTTTCTCCCAAGGCAATAATCTCTACAATAGTCTCTAACACAACGACAAATACCACGTCAAGAAAAGGCTAGCATTGGAAGAACTGGGTTTAGCAAGGTTAAGACCAAATCCATCATCACACATGAAGCCCCACAGCCAAACTCAAACCATCACCCCACCTACAGTTCAATTAGTGCGGGGTGCATGATGAGGCAAGAAGAGGGGCACTGGGAACGTGGGAATACCTGGGAACTTGTTGACCTGCCCTGAGACGATATTCTCATTGTCATGGAAGGATACTCCATGCCAGTAGATATCACAGGCTGCCCGTCGTCCCAGAGGAAACTACAGAAAGGGGAAAAAATACGTTTAACAGAGCAGTCATGGGTGGAACAGTAACAGAATAATGTAAAGATGAACTCCAGGGTTGGCAGTGCAAAGCATCCTTTTAATCTTGTAGTGATGCACCGTTTTCATTCCCGGTATTGGTATTTGATGGCAGTGAATGGGCGATTATTGATTTCACTATGAATAAAGAAGGGACGAGGTAATTAGATTTTTAAATGTTAAGAGTCTGTGCAGATTACATCTTTCACTATTTTCCAAAGCATAGCCAAATTTATGTCATTACAAAGCAGCTCTGTACCCAGTAGACCTATTGGTAAATACTCAAAATGAAGTAACAATACTTGGTCAGCAAAAACATACTATCCCTGCATCTATATTTGAAAAAGGCTTAATTTGTCATTCTCAGATCATAGGTGGGGGTATTTGCCCTTCCAGTGATGATTTTGCCCAGGTTACACTTCATAATGTGTTGTTGAAATAGATATGCTACAATTATTTGTATTTTAACTTTGTAATATCTCATATCACGGTATTATATATCAAATTGTATTCTGAGTTGAACATATTGTTACAGTCCTAGATTCTACTCTCTGATCCATACACCGCCGCAGTTACAGGTAAGAGGTCTGTGGAAGACTAGCATCTCAGTCTGAGTAACAGAGAATCCCTGCTTGACAGCCAAGACATGCTATACATTGTATTACAGAGATCCCAATGTATGACTGCCTGATCTGGTCAGGGAAGTAGGTCAAATTCTTAAATTCATCTGTTTTCTAGGAACAGAGCCAAAAATAGCCCTTTCATGTGTGTGTGCAGAAATAGGCACATATGTGGGCCAGGTTTGTGTTTTCTGCTTCATTGCTGTTCACTGCTTTTCTTGTGAACACTTCTTCGTCCACACAGTATTTCAGGAGAGTCCATGAGGTCAACTTATCCAATCTTAGTCTTGACACGTCGGCCCATTCCACATCCAACTCTTGTTGTTGCTAGGTCAAAGGGCTTTTTCTGTCATTCAGTCCAGTGAATCAAACTGTGCTAGGCATATCTATCATGCCTGGGGTAGATACTGATAATACTTTTGCAGGAATTCAAGCCCTTATTTTCCAAAGCAGTCTGAACTCTCTAGGTGGGTCTTTTAAAACTTATCCGTGTATATCCATGAAGATACACTTAAGATCCAAATGAAAAGACTATGATCAGCCATCAAAAAGACACTCTCTCTCTATAGATCAGACCCTCAGTCGTGCCGGTCCTTCTGCCATGCGGAGGACTAAAAGTCTATTGGATTAGAGGAGCTTACATCTAATCATTTCCCACTGTTTAAGAGAATGCCATATGCTGATAGTCAGTTGACAGCTGTCTCTCAACACGAAAAAATGCTGTGCCTTTAAATCCTCCATTGAGCACACAGTCCTGTTAGTTTTCTTGAGACAATTTCTTTCATAATTTCTAGTGGACCTTAAGAGTTCATTCTTTTCATAACGTGGGTGTTGTGAAGCCCTTTGAGACTCTAATAGTGATTAAAGGCTATCCAAAAAAAAAAACTGACATCAAATTTTCTTGGCTTAGTCTTCTGAAAAGTATCACTCTTTATATTAGAGAAAGCTTCTGATATAAGGTGCTTTAGCTGAATTATCTAAAAGTATCAAAAAGAAAGTATGTAATTTCTCTTATAAGTAATTTGACAGGATGTTCATCATGAAATTGGCTATTTCAGCAACTTTCAATGAGCTCCAAATTCTAAACTTGGTGCCCAATCTAGATAGACTCACGGTAATCTGCCCACGACACTTAACAGCAACTAAAGCCTTTATCGCAAATGCTAGGGTCAAAGTGTTACAATTTGTAAATTGATTATTATCAGTCAATGTGCTTTTCATAAATTAGATAGCAATAGATAGCACGGGGCTACTGGAGTTTCAACCCCCTGGAGAGGCTGAAAGATATTTTCAGAATGACACAAGATCTGTAGCGCCCTCGACTATGTTGGAGGTATAGTGTGAGGAAAAGATGGGTAACGTATAGGGCTGCTGTCTACCATTTGTGATACGAGATCTGCTGGAAGGGTTTAAGTATCAGTATGTGGTCACCAGTGATAAAAAAAGAACTCTAATCACTTTGCTTTCCTTACTTCTCATTTATAATGGAGAACCTGTTGATCATGGCTGATAGCAGGTATCAACTGCATCACATTCAAACTGCTTTGGGACTGACCAGATGGTGCTCGCCTCAAAGTAAGAAGGACCGGCTCAATTAGCCCTCTCATCAATGTTTTAAAGCCATTGCTTTCCATTTAGAACAACTTTAGAAGAGCCACGAGCGACTGTAACTTTATACATTAGATGCCTGTGAACTGAGTTTCAAGCAACAGGATTACAGGTGACTATCATCTCATTAATAATGTGCTGGGCAATGAAACCTATGCAACCCTAGAACTAATTTACAAATAAGAATAGTCAACAAATAAACATATTGTAAGTGTGTAATACTAAATAATACAGTGAACACAGTCAATAGCAATAATTTAATGACTGTTATTTATAGACAATCATTGCGGTAAAACAGGGTTGACTGGCCCCACTTACGAGTCACTCTACATGTCCATAGAAAAGAGTGGCTGCCACTCAAGCCCACACACAGAAGCAAATTGTGAAATATGGCCATGCAGACCTAGGCTGGCAGTTTCCCACCTATGTGTTTAAATACACTCTAGACATCCCTCATCTGCACTGGGACTCTACTGCCAGATGTAAGTGGTTTGTGAATGTGGCTTTGGCCTATGAACTGACATCACAACACTTGAAGCCAAGTTATGACTCTTTGCAACAATGGATTTGTGTTTGAGGTCTCATGGTCATAAGAAAGTTTTGCACACTTGAAATTAAAAAAAAGTTGTAATTCCAGTTTAAATATTTTAAATGCTTGTTGAAGCAGCTCACAGCTCTGGTTCCTGGTACTTCTGTCAGTGTTCGGGAACAGTTTATAACTTCTAGGTTTTGTCATCTGTACATTATATAACTAGTATAAACTAGTGGAGCCTGGGGCAAGGCCATTTGCTCTTGACCAATTATCTGCCCTCTGTCAAAATTCAAGCCAATCATATAGTGTCTTTCACACTAAAACTGCTGTCATTGGCTGGACTTCATATCAATCATGATGCAAACACAAGTGAGGTCTGTAATGAAACTTTAAAAATTGTATAACCTTCCTTGGTAAAAGTTGTGTGAAATGCATTGTAAGAATTTGTCAGCAGCAGATATTTACTATCTGACAAACTGATACTAGACAATTCTAGAGAGGAAAAGTAAAGCGGGCTAACATTTGCCTCCATTCATACATGGTGTCCCTCGCCCAAGCCTACATACTTATCTCTCAATAATTTAATTGATGCCATATTAGTTTATAGCTTTCAGACAGCTCTAGTTAGAGGATTTTACCAGTGGGATCTGTAGGTTGCCTGATCCGAATTAGCTGGGTCGCCTGGGTGAGCCGGTGAGGGAGTAATCAGACTAATGCAAACATCAAGTTACAAGCATTCAAAAATTTCTCACAAGAATTCAAACTGGAATTACAAAGACTTTTATTTCAAGTGTGCAAAACTTCCTTACAACCACGTAACCTTAGAAACAAGTACAAATTAAGTCCTGCAGAAATTCAATGTTTCAAAACTACATCACTCCATACAGTTCAGCTCTGGGGGGAAAAAAGCACAGAAAAACTCCAATGTGAGATAATATAGGATAGAATATGTAGGTTGGAGACAGCAGCCCTCAAGTATGGGCCATCTTGCCCCAGTGGATGCAGGTTTTCATTCCAACCAAACACTACAGCAGTTGATTCAACAGATTAGTCCTCTGGGGTTGAAGTAAAATAAAAGCAGTTGCAGTGTTTGATTGAAGTGAAAGCCTATACAGTGTGGAAGCATACCTCTTTCCATTTCAGCTGCTTGATGCTTAGCTTCAGTGCCTCCAACGAGGTTTTGGCTTTAGAGGTATCCACCGTCACAGGTCTTCTCTTCCTTGCAAGCTTGAGCCCATCCTCACGGTGTGTTTCCTTAATGACTTTAGGTCGATGGCTGGGCGCACAGTTCCCGTTAGTCTCAGTCTTACCCTGCAGTATCTTACCAGTTCCTTTGATGTGAAGTGTCCGCTCACGTCCTATTCTATTCAGGTTTTTCCCCACATGAGCAGCAACCACAGAGCCATGCAATGCTAGGTCTGAGTTGTGTTTGCCGCAGACGTTCTTGTCATCTTTACCCAGTTTACTACGACTTTTACCCCTGTGTCTGCAAGTAATGGAGGTCCTAGATGCATCCCTGCCTGATATGGTGATGCTGGGAAGGACCGGTGAGGCAGAAGCGGGCGGGGATGCCTCTAGCACCTGCTCCTCAATATCTACTACACCCTCATTCTCTGCATCCTTGCCAGATGATTTCATTTGCTTGAGTTGGACCTTCACTTTCACAAAAATGATCACTCATCACGTGAATTGGTATGACTGATGCTGCTGGGCACGGCGCAGTTGTACCATACAGTACAGTAATCTGACACAGGCAAGCTAACGTTATCCTGGTAAAATGTGTTTTGCATTGCTAGCCAGGCAAGGGAACAACAAAAGCAACTTCTTTAGATAAAGTAATTTCCAAAAGACTGCGAGTGAGCACTGCGTAGAGATAGGACTGCAGCCTTAAATGCTTGCTACCGCTTGACATTGTTAGCCAAAGACATTAGGTTTGCTAGCCATCTGGCCACAATTAGTCAATCAGCAATTTAGAGAATTGAAACTTTTTTCCAAAGCGCTTTACAATATCTGCCTCTCATTCACCCATTCACACACCGATGGCAGTGAGCTACCATACAAGGTGCTCGCCTGACCATCGGGAGCAATTTGGGGTTCAGTGTCTTGCCCAAGGACACTTCGAAATGCGGACAGGAGGAGCCGGGGATCGAACCACCAACCTTGTGATCAGAGGACAACCTGCTCTACCTCCTGAGCCACAGCCGCCCAAAAACACTATCACTGAAAAAAAAACTGACATGGCGAAAAAAATCCGAAGATTGTCATTGAAACACACACCAGAATGCAAAATGTATCATTTTTAATGCCTGTGTTTTATTTTTCAGTGGAGCTTTTTTTTAGTGCCAATACATTTTTTTCCAATACAAGTGTTTCAATGCCGATGTTTCCTTTTTTAGTTCAGGTTTTGTTTTCAATGACAATTTTTGTTTTCGATGCCAATTTAAAGTCACTGTTGTAGCTCCACAGTTTGTTACCGTCTCAAATCTATGGGGGCTTAGCACTGTGTTACGGCGATGTATGTCACCTGACCCTCCTGTCGGCCATCAACGAGCCACCTCTTTTACAGGGATGGAGATTTTATGCTACCTTCAGTGCCACAGGATAACAACGCACATGAACGACCCAACGACGTGTTTCTGATACCAATGTTGGTGAGATGTGACGCATAGGAGAGCATGGAAACCGCCTCAACAGCTGATGGTAAAAGTGATGTATTTCATTAAATATATATTGTTTGGGAGTTATTGCAGTTATTTTTGTCTTCAATTAAAACGTCAATTATGTGATGCACGTTTTCTTCTCTTCCAGCAAGAACGTGCAATCATCCACCATCAAACTACTTTTGTTACAGGGCCCATGCTATTATTTCCGACGAAAAACACTTGCGACTTTCTATTTAGAAATACGAGCTTTCGAATAGCACTTGAAGGCAGCACATGGCAACAGCCAGACATTGGCCAAAAGCCCACAACTACATGGAAAAGTCATGCTTCATCCTATAATTTAGCAGTTGGACATGGCTAAACAATACGACGTTTTACTCAGACTGCTGCTCCTTGGAGATTCAGGGGTTGGAAAAACTTGCTTGTTGCGCAGATTCACGGAAAATGAATTTCATCCTTCGCATATTTCCACAATCGGTAAGTTCTCCGGTGACGCCTGTTCCGCCTGTGTAGGCTACATCGAGTTTGAACAAGAAAAACATCAATAAATACATTTTCCAAACCAATGGAGAGGCGGGAACTTCTACATTGAATGATTAATTTACTGTAATAAGTACTTACTTAATTAATTAATCCCATTAATACTTCCTTGAAGTATTAATAGGATTAGGTACAAACTGCCCCCAGCCTTTAGATTCCACCCTCTGAAATAGATTTTATAATTATGTCACCACTGATTCATGAGGCTATTTTCACAATTCTGATTGTGGCCATATCATAAAATCATTACATTATCTAATGAAGACTTTGTGAAGACTTAAGAAACACCAAGGGATGCAGAATTAGACACTTGCTAAGTAAGAAATAAGTGAGGAACTTCTCAGAAAGCACTGCAAGTCTGTGCCCTGTACAGGTTAATGAAGGGAAGGAAGGTCTTAAGGAACAGGAAATGTGTTTTTTTCTGATCTCAAATTGTTTGATTTTTTTTTTTTTTCCCATGTTTTCTTTCTTACTACAAAATGTGTGGACCGACATGTACCACAGCACATGAGTGCTCCATATCACTGATGTCTCTTTTCCTGTCTATGTGATGAAAGTGTGGGCCGGTGGGCCTGTTTAACAGGTTAGAGGGAATTATTCCTACACAACTAAACGAATACTGCAAAGACAACAAAACAGCCTGTTATCCAGTGACTCTTATCCAGCAGCACATCAGCACATACCAGGGCAGACTGTAGTTTGTTGAATATGTGAAGGTAATAGAACATACAATGCGGCTTAGACTGTAGCCTAGTTTGCAGTGTTTAAGCTCTGTAAGCTGGGCAGCTGAATTTCAAGAAAGCTTGTTTTCTTCTTCCTGGTTGGAAGTGTTTGAGTGGGAAGGCCTAGTCACCGGTGAATAGTTATTTAGGGAAAGTGTCACTGATTCTGTGATTGATGAAAACATGAGAGACGTGCCAACCATCTTGCCACAGACTTGCGTCACCATCTCTCATAAGTAGTCCAACAACTGGGTCTATTTTTCATAAACAACTGTAGGCTTGATTAGGCACCGGCTCCGAACCAGCCCTCTAAATGCTTTGGTCGAAAAGGGGTAAAAGTACAGAACAATGCACTGGTTCACTGTTTGAGTAGTAACCCTAAGGATCCCGAACCCTAATTACGCAATAAAGAAGTCACATCCAAGTCAGCTACACATTAGAAACCATTGGGGTGCCATTTGAAGCGTTGCGTTTTGTATTAAATACTATGTGAATCAATCCAAATGAATGGAACAGCAATCGATTGAGGTAAATATGAATATATATTTTTTATTTTTCAAAGCTGGAGTTCCTTTACTTTCATATAAACCCATGACCTTCTGACTTTGTAACTAAGGTGATTTGTGAGTGATCTGTCTCTTTCTAAGGCGGCCAATGCTGTGCAGTCACATTTCTTTGCACCCGTGTCCTGTTACCCAGCAGGAAAACACTATCGTAAATTGGGGATTGCCCTTGGGGAGACATAATTTAGAAGTTAACACTGTGGAGTGATTTAAATACTATTCATTAGGGATAATGGTGTCTCTAAGCAACTTTAATCAAGAGCTCACAAACATGCAAAAGTCCATGCAAAATACCCTAAAGCAGTTTGAGTAGGATCACTATCACTGTTTTGGCTCAGTCACTTCAAGTGACAGCGAATCCTTTTTAAACTTGTAATTTAGATTTGTATTTAAGGTCCTTTTGAGTTTTTGATTTGTAATTGCAGTGTTTTTCTTGGTCATGCAGCCCTTCTAGGAAATAAACTAGTTGTTTTTTCTGTTTTTATAGGAGTTGATTTTAAGATGAAAACATTAGAAATAGATGGCATCAAAGTACGAGTGCAGATATGGTAAGTGTCTTGATGGTTATATGGTATTATGATGCTTGTATGCTGATGCAGATAGAGATGCAGGCTGTTTTGTTGACTTGTATTTCGTCTTCTATGCAGGGACACGGCTGGCCAGGAACGTTATCAGACCATTACCAAACAGTACTATAGACGGGCACAGGTGATCCCTCCATATTAACACTCCCCGGAGTCAAGTTACTTTTTACGGTTGAATATAACAATCATTCATTAATCCTTTACGGTGGTATGCTCTTGAATCTGTCCTTGTCCTGCTTTCTTTTCATTCTCATCCAGGGTATCATCCTTGTATACGACATCACGAATGAGCCGTCCTTTCAGCACACAGCGAAGTGGGCCAGTGATGTGGATGAAGTAAGGCGAACACCCACTATTCATCACTCTCTTCTTACTCCCTCACTCTCCATTTTCCACTTTCTCATTGTCCAGAGTGACCCGGTGTTTGCATTCCCCCTCAGTGAACTTTGGATGCCTGCTCCCAGCCCAGTGGCCTGGTGTGAGTGACAAGCTGGTGAAGTCCCTTATCCTCTTCCTGTCTGTCTTTTTTTTTTGCAGTATGCCCCTGACACGGTGCAGAGGATCCTAGTGGGGAACAAGTCTGACGAGAAGCTGAACAGACAGGTGACCAAGGAACAAGGAAGCAAGGTTTGCCTTAATCTCATTCTATGTAGTGACACAAGCTTTTTTTTTTTTTAACAGGGTGTCATCTCTTAAAGGAATACACCAACCTCAATGGGCAATTTACCTGTTAAGTGATGAGAACATAGACACCAAAATCATCCACATGTCCCCGGTAGATCGTTCTTTGCGATGCTCCATGCTAACTCTTTAGCATATATCATGGCGAATGATAGTAGGCCACTAGCATGTGGCAGCTCTAAAGCTAAATGATAAGTTATCATAAATGACATGCAGCTAAGTCTGGTGGTTTTGTGCAGGAGATTGGTAAAGTTTACATAAAATATGATCAAAAATAACATACTCTTTTGAATTACCAGAGAAAACCTTTCCTGTTTACATAGGAAGTGAAGGCGGTGGGCGATGGGAGACTGCATCCAGCTAAAAATCACTGCACAGTGGACGAATATGTGGTTGCTCACCTGAAATGGTTCCAAAAACAAACCTGGCTACATCAGTTATATTGAGTTAAAATCTCATTTTTAAAATGTAAGAATCTATAAGCCATATAATAAAAACTAATAATATCACTAAAAGAAGTCTTCTTACTTTATATATATATTATATATATCTGGATAATGCCAGTTGCTATCATTCAACATAATGTATGAGAGTTAGCATGGAGCACTGGAACGAATGATCTACCAGGGACACATGTATGATTTTGGTGTGTTTGTTCTAAATCACATAATAGGTAAGTTGACCAACTGGCCAATCTGCCCAGAACTTGGTGTATTCTTTTAATTGTAGTGGAAAACAGACAAACTAAAACGTCCTTTTGGTTTACTTATTTCTAACCATTCTAACCGATGTGCAATTGCATTTTGTAGCTAGCCGAGACCTATGGATTGGACTTCTTTGAGACCAGTGCTTGCACCAACAGTAATATCAACGAGGTGGGGCACAAGGTTCATCAGCAGAAAAACTGTCTGTCACGTTAGGGATGTGGATAAATGGCTGGGGGGAACTACCTATGCTGGACTGTTGTCATTCGTGGTATTGTTTTTTTTTTTTATTTCCTCCTTCCTTCAGTCCTTCACCCGCCTGGCAGAGCTGGTGTTGCAGGCTCACAAGACAGATGTAGCCAACTTGCTGGGATCCCTGGATGATTATCTGGACATGGCTGCTCTGGAGGAGGAGAAGGGCTTTCAAGACACTGGTGACACTGCTCAGAGGACCTGCTCATGTTAGCAAGAAGACCATCATCGTGCCAGACCTTTTTCATAGACCCTTTGTGTCACCGCTGTGACTTAATGTATGGTACAGTTGTTTGTGAATGAGAGAATATTTTGTTTAACAGATTTTGTCCACGATGCTGCCCACATAGTGCCCTGCCCCTTCTTCAGATATGTTGTGATCTGTTTTCCAGGAAGGAGTTCCTTGTCATTGGACTCACCTTTTGTAGGTCTGTGGAAGTAATATGGAGGTAAAAGCAGTTAATAGTAGCTACCAGTAGAGGGACAAATTTGTTGCATGATCACTCTGAACCTTGTAGCCAATATACTGTATGTCTACAGTTCATGAAGTCAGTTCTGTGGTATTGGTATTATTTACTCCAATAACAAAACCAATATCAACACCCACTATGTTTACATTTTCCTTTTTGTAGAAAGTTGTTTTGCACTAGATACCTACTTTATTCCTTTATTGTATTCCATCAAGTTTTCTTTCTCATCTTCTATGTACACATCTACAAATTGACTAGTAACATCTCAGTGTGGATCTGACTATTTCAGATCAATCCTCAGCACTACTTATTAAGGTGAGAAGAGTATGGAGGCAATAACGAGGTAGCTAGAGGACAAAGTTGAATTATTTACACCTAGAAACTCAAACCGAGCGGGGATGGATTCATTTACACAATGGATTATTTCCTCAAGGGAGACTGTCGTGCCCACGCACAATGACCACCTTCAGTGAAATGCCAGTGAAATGTTTGTTTGCCATCGGTATATTTTATGAATGTGCTTGGTATTGCTAACAGTAGGTTGTGCATTTGAGCAATGCTACTACTGCCTATTCTATTGTCAAGGTCTATTGAGGTGCCACAAATGTTCTCATTTTGATATCTTTAAGTATAAGTTTGAAACTACAGTACAAAAAAAATCAAGTTATAAAATGTGTAATATTTTTGAGGTAACCTGGAAGTAAAGTTCATATTTAAAACATTGATTGGATATCGAAGACCTCCGGAGTCACTAGATTGGGATTGAGAGTGACGCTAGTGCCATTCAGAGTTTAGACAGTAGAGTCATTCATTTTTCATCACGCTATGAGAGACAGGTAATGACATGTTTAATGTTTGATGAGCAAGAAACTGATATAGCTCATATAATCACTATAAAGCAGAGTGTCATAATGCATGCTCCTTTTCTCACTCAGCACTCTGCAGTAAGTACGTATACCTGTACTATTCACTTTTCAAGAACTTCATGATCTGTAACACAAATGATCTGTAACCACAAGGTATTTGGGTCCAAAGAAAATGCATTTGATATTTTAGGTGAAGTTGATCTCAATCTGACACGACACTCCTTTTTATAAATCATGCAAAAAAGAAAAACCTGATGTGCTCTGATTCTATTTACCTGTGTGCTTTTACAAACTGTAATATGAATCTATCGGCCACTGGTACGAGTGGGGAGTATTGTATGTCAGACGTGGATCAGTTTCCTGCAGAGCCATTTGACACCCATGGAAGGCAGCTTTCTGTCTAAAGTCAGTCAGGTGACCAGATGTTGGATACAGTCGCACGCTGAGATCCTTTCTGCCATCAGTGTGGAAGCAGAGGAGACAAGATGACGTTCATCGCCAAGACCTTCTACGACCTGAGAGCCACCACGCTGGAGGGAGACTCTGTGGACTTCAATGTGTTGAGGGGACGGGTCGTCCTGATCGAGAATGTGGCGTCGCTCTGAGGCACCACCACCCGGGACTTCAGCGAGCTCAACCAGCTTCAGCGCAAGTACCCCCATCGGCTGGTGGTCCTGGGTTTCCCCTGTAATCAATTTGGCTACCAGGTCAGTTGAGCAGCTCTTTAGCCTTGATACTGCATTACATTTACATTTTAAGCATCTTGCAGACTCTCATCCAGAGTGGCTTACACTGATTACAACCGGAAAATAAGCTTATTTCCTATAGTAGAACAAAAGAGAAAACAAATAAGAGCCAAGAGAGAGAAAGCAGGGATTTTTAAACTACAAGGAGTACACAAAAACACAGAGCAAAATATCTTCCAAATACTATCATACTGAAACCTGAATGTTTGTGTGTTTTGCAGGAGAACTGCAGCAATGGCGAGATCCTGAATACCCTGAAGTATGTGCGTCCAGGTGGTGGCTTTCAGCCTGGCTTCACCATCTTTGAGAAGTGTGACGTGAATGGGACAAACACGCATCCAGTCTTCGCCTACCTGAAAGACAAACTGCCCTATCCTGACGACGACCCCAATTCCCTCATTCAGGATCCCAAATTTCTGGTCTGGAGTCCCATCAGCAGGACGGACATCTCTTGGAACTTTGAGAAATTCCTCATCGGGCCAGAGGGAGAGCCCTTTAAAAGATACAGCAAAAAGTTCCCCACCACCGACATAGAGCCTGACATTCAAAGACTACTGAGACTAACCAAGACCTAAAATTAGCCTGCTCCTCATAATGACTTCTCATCCATAACAGTCAAAGCTGAAATGCTGCTGTCCATCCTTTTAAGCCTTATTAAATGAGGGTGATATTCTGAAAAGATGTGGGAGTATCATCTGAGGCCTTGTAAGCGCTTAAGAGTAGTGGATAAATGTATTTTTCAAACTTCAAGGAAACGTAACACAACGTAGGTTAAATTTTGAACAAATGTGCATGTACTATATTTTTTACATTCTAGTCGTCCTATTTCAGAAACATAACATACTTGGTACTAAACACTTGATCGGGTCCTCTTCTCTCTAGTCCCATGCCGGCCTGGCCAGCAGATGGCGCTACTGATTTGATTAGTAATTCAGATGCTTTATGACTCTCATGCATGCCTTTTATGAATCAGCATTCACCACATGAAGTGTTTTTGTTGGAATAAAACTCTTGAAAAGCTCCTATTCTATCTCCCATTTATGCTTCTTTTTTTATGGCTTCACAAAATCCCGTGAGACACTTTTTATTGCCATCTAGATTTTTTGTTTTCCTGTGATGAAACATTGACAAAGAAATGATGTCTGAAATAGCAATGCATGGCCATGAGGCCTGAGATACAAGAAGCACAGAACGAAGAATTACAATACATGTTGTCACTGCCCACTTCATCTCACTCACAGGTAACTCACAGGTCATTCCCCGGCATTAGCTGCAGTCCTGTCAACATGACCCACTCTGACCCACTATATACCTCACGCCCTAATCCATGCATCTAGGAAAACTCCTGCACTGTCCTCTTCCAGCTTTCCTTTTCTGTTTCAACTGTTCAGGATGCATTATTGACAGAGCCTGCAGATTAGAAAGGGACCTCTGACTACCCACCCACAGTCACATCAGCTGATGATGTCAGAGCCACAGGCTGCTGCTTGGCAATGCCCTAATACCATTTCTCTGGCAAGTTGCCCCAGGGGACATTTGTGACAACAGTGAAAGGTTAGCGCTTTCTGTTTCCGTTTGTAGTGGGGTTAGCTTGACTCAGTCTCGTTGCACATCCATGTTAAATGTGTATGGTGTCGTGTTTCGGCGTTACATTTCTCAGA
Source organism: Gephyroberyx darwinii (assembly GCA_900660455.1). Taxonomy (NCBI): domain Eukaryota; kingdom Metazoa; phylum Chordata; class Actinopteri; order Trachichthyiformes; family Trachichthyidae; genus Gephyroberyx; species Gephyroberyx darwinii. The sequence goes on from CABFOQ010053100.1 coordinate 25,426, forward strand.
AGCCCGTTGGCCTCTGCTGTAGGTTTTCAACAGTCGGTAACTAACGATGACTACCAACAAGCATTATCTTATAGATGCGACATTCCGGGAGCTTCGGCTCCCCCCTCCTTACATAGCTTGCAGATAAAACCACCAAGATTGTTTCTGTTCGAGATAATGAATCCCTCAATACGTAATAAAACCTGGCGCACCTTCCGGTCTGCAAATGTAACCCTCATTCATGTGCTCTCCTGCTACATTTGTGCCTCCCATAGGGGCAGCAGAAGCATAATGACGACTCTTTCTCTCCACTTCTGCCTCCTGCACTATTTCATTACCATAGTATCATATTAATATACCACAAACTAAACCTACCATAGCAACGTATACAAAACACAAACGAGTGAAAACAGGACAGACTGCTAGCTGCAATAGCATCAGATTTTTATAAGAGAAGAACTAATGAGCAGGGTTCCATGACTTTTCCAAGGCTATTCCATGACATATAGCGCTATTTCCATTTGTCCGTGTTTATGTTGCAAATGCTACATTTTTATGTTGACTAACTGATATGAATGTCTCAAGTCTTATTTCTGGCTACAACTAGGGCCGATACTATCAGGAAACTTCTGATTTGGGTTTTCAAAGGGAAGTTGATCAACAAGCAGCCAAGCTCGACATTAAACATTTCACTTGTTGGAAAAAAAATGATTATCACATACACATTTCCATGACATTTCTAAAACCATATGCACATTTTCTATAACTTTTCCAGACCTGGAAAACACATTTACTGAATTCAATGACCGTAGGAATGAATGAGGGGGTTTAGATTTTTTTTTTAACCTTTACTTCCTCTCATGTACACTTTGCCCAGTTCGCAGGTCCGTCGACAGTGACTAAAACCAACCCGTATGGATAAGAAGAGGTTTTTCATACCCTAGTCGTTTGTGGTATGCGGAAATTAGGTCAGAGTGAGACCTCTTCCTTTTCTTTTCCCCTCTCTGACACTACACACTACAGGTGAGCACTGTTACCACAGTAACGTTTGCTTTCTCCACGAGGCCTTCTCGCGAGACTCTGGAACGGAGGGGAGGGTGCCTGAATGATCTCATCCCTCCAGCAGCTGCATAGCGCAGCGAGGCAAACCAGTAACTTTTGTATCAAACTTCTAAGTTGCGTCTGAGATGAAGACGCCGGGGCAATTTCGACGTTAAACGGAACGAATACATCTCCCGCGAGAATAAGACAGAACGTTGCCCGTTTGCGTTTCGGACTTAGGACCTTCCACGAGTTAAACAACAAAAAAAAAGGAGGAAAACCGCTCCGCGTTGTATGACATCCAATGCTTGAAGCAGAAAGGAGAAAAGGTGAGTCGGAAACACGGTGCTACAGTCATGTGCGGGGTGTTGTTCAGGGGTACAAGGTGGCCGAACAACATCTGTCTGATGAGGACAAAGCAGATCACTGTGTCATGTATAGCTGCAGTGGAATATCGGTGCGCAATCAGTGCCAGGGCTTTTTAATTAGTGCGTTAGGATCGTGCTAGGCGAAATGGATTCGGGTGAAGAAACGTTTCTACCCGAGTTGTCAAAATACATGGGTGATACATATCCGGTGCATCGGTGTATCACGCTCAGTCAAGGGCAAGGCATTGTTCCCAGTCCTGCTTTGGGGAGACGATTCACAGGTGGCATCGAGCACACTAGATCACCACTGGGTGCACGGATGTCTCTCTTTGTAATTGTCACCACACCGATCTGTATTTTCAGCATGTTGTACCCTGTGTTGTTGCCACCTGACGGGGCATTGGAGGCTCCAGGTGCCCCGTCTGCCTGCCCCTAACAGGTCCGACTTGTTTACAGCCTTGAGTCTGCCTGGTTCAATCATCTGGGTGAACAGATTAGACCAAACTGACTGCACGGTGAATGTGACGCTCAGTGGTTTAAATGTGATCAATATGCCTTGTTATTTGTCGTCTATACATTTTGTTGTTTATGTGATAGCAGCATCTTTAGAACATGAAGGTAAACACCTGCTACCACATTGTATGTTGTTCAGTAAGCCTGCATGTTTAAGTGAGATACCAAGTTGGATTGCCCAGACCCTCCATTAGCTGCTTTGTTGATCATTTGTCAGCAGGATTTACACTAAAACAGCTGTTTTTCTGTTCAGAATAGAAAGTGACACGACTGTAAAGAAACTTGATAGAATAGGGAAGATTTGTCAACAGGGCCTGCAGAGGCAAATTTAGATTTCCTTACATAAATGGTAAAATGATGGCCAATGTGGAGGAGGAGCATATTTAGTACATCAGCTGAAATTAAACATATCCACAGCTATATTCAGATAGGAAATTAGAAATCAATGGACTCTCCTCTACCTGCACTATAGCGCCTGATCCAGTTATTGTGTTGTTGGGGTTAGATAACTTGGCATGCCTCAGATGAAAGAAGGAAGCTTTGGAGATTAGCTTTGGGCAAGGATCAAGGATTTTTAGCATTCTTGATAGGCTTAGCTGACCCACGGCAGGCATGACTGATCATATAGCTCCACTGCCATTTTTACTATTCAGACTAATCTCAGTCTTGCCCCGTTTTGCTTTCCACGACGTAGCTTGTTCTAAAGCATAGTTATTATTCACACTGGACCGCTTCTCGCCTTTTCTGATGGGATTTCGTATAGAGAGTTAATCTAGTGCGAATGCAGCAGCTTTATATCACTATTGGGAAAAGCATGCCAGCTCTATTTTAATCTCCCACAATGGGCCATCCAGTATCGGCTTCATGCTGCTGACAAAAATACCACTCAAGGTTAAGATAAGACATTAACAGCGTCTGCCTCGAACGGCTCATTTGGGGACATCAGACAAGTTTGCAACCACAGCATTATCAGACCCACCCGAGTGACAGCAGGTTGACAGGCTCTGTCCAAAGATGAATGTTTTTGATTTTTGTTGCATTCATCAAAATTTGTTAAACAGCTTCCATTGCTTTGGCACCTCCATACACATGACTCTGCCTTGAGAGAAAAGCCAGCTGCTCCTTTAGTTTCCTACAGGGGTAATGGGTCCTCACCGGTCCCCTCTCTTTCCACAGGACAGAGCTTCTCTTTCAGTCATCATACCTCTCGCGCTGTTACAATTGTTGTCCTGCTTGATTAGTTGTGTCTTTCTACCATGCCTACACATTCACAGAGGGCAGCTTCCTGTTGCTAAGTTAAGATTATGTTCCTATTGTCTCCTGTGCATTGGCTGGAAGGGAATAGCAAGAGCAAAGATGGGAGACGACGACAAGAGGGGCATTGTGCTGCTTTATAATGTGCCTCTCTGGAATGTGTAGGCTGTAATTATAGTAAGTGGCCATCATGAAATACTTAAACTAACTGTTTACTTTTTTGATGAATCATGAGATTAGTGAGACATTGTTATTAATGCTCGAGTTCAGAGTGAGCTATTCTTTATTGATTTAATAACCCTTCCATCCAGCAATCATTAGGCTAATCCAATTTCTGAGTGCAGTTTTCAGCCAAGCTCTCTTCACGGGGATGCGCCGGTTCTAGGTTGTACTTTGAAGGTTTTTCTCGACACACCCGGTGTCTGTAGCAGGCTACCTCTTGACCTCAGGTTTTGGAAATGTGCAGGACCGCCTGATTGGCTGCAATGGAGCCTGTCTCCCTGCTGCCTCTTGTGCTTGTTGATGGATCAAGGCAAACTAAACAGACCTTGAGATATGTCCCTGATGGTGTGCCACACCAACTGGTCTAGTGTCTGCTACAAGGCCAATTCCTTCCTGCTTGTTGCTTCTATGGCAAGGACTAAAATGAGTCATGTAATCCTCGGGTTTGACATGACCACTGCAAAAAAAAGGAAGCTCAGTCAGTTTTCATATGACTGATTGCACCTGGCCTATATTAGTCACACTATAGTCAGAAGTCAAATGATGATAATATGGCCTCCAGTGGTGTTCGATGCTAGTGTCATTTCTCTGGAGGCTGGGGGGGTTGATGAGTTTGACTGTAATGAGGTGTGACTGTGGGTCTGTGTTTCCTGCTAAACTGTTGGAATGCTCTGTCTTTGTCTGGCTGGGGCAGGCCACTGTACACCAGCCAATGGAAGAAACCAGAGGGCTCGGAAGCTACAATAGCAATGATGTAATCCCTTTCAGTGCGCTGTCACCGAGTAAATGCGTACAGACAAAGAAAAATGCCCCTCTCTTCCAACTCACCCGCCACCAAGTTTCGGGAATTCGACCCCACATAAATGCCTGGTAATTTAGACTATACAATTATCTATGTGGGAGATCGGCCGGACTGACACTGAGGCAGTTCTGTAGCGGGACAGGTGCAAAGTGTCGGGCTCTGATCTGGACCTGCACCTGACTGACAGGTGGGTCTCTCCCGAAACATCTGCCCTACTGTGTTTATCTGGTGGTCTGTCGCTTCTGCTCATGAACTACAGTAACCTCTCAGTGACTGGGACTTTTCTGTCATTCAGCTTCAAGCCCTTGATGCTAAACCCAAAGCCACAGTCACAGCAGAGATCAGACAGTGTGTACTTCCCCTTTTCTGCTCCCCTCAAACCTCAGAAGTGCTGAAAATAGGAATACGTTGGGCAGAGATCGGAAGATGGAGGGGAAAAAACAACAGCGCTTTGACAAACAACCACTTAGATTTAAAAAAAAAAAAAAAAAAAAAAAAAAAGAAGGGGAAAAAAAAAAAAA
>CABFOQ010053103.1:3578-23186 GCA_900660455.1 Gephyroberyx darwinii
AGGACTAATGGCTTAGCAGCTAAATTAATCATCTCCATCTGTGAAGAAAAGGCAAATCTATAATATTCACACAGTGTGATGCCTCTTCTGACTCCATCCACTATCTATCCATCCATCCATCCATCCATCCATCTATCCATCTATCTATCTATCTATCTATCTATCTATCTATCTATCTATCTATCTATCTATCTATCTGGAATGACCTGCAGCAAAAGTCATCAACAGATTTTGAGACTGTGTTATGCACTGTAGCCCGCTGAGCCACTTAGACACCCAGTTCTGTCTATAAATCTTATGTTGAAGAAACACAAAACTTGCAAACACTTTTCAACAACAATTGCTCCCTCCCAGACGCCCGGTGCTTTGGGAGAAGTCAACCAATTTAAACACAATGCTGAAAAATATAATCTCAACTTCCTTGCTGGCCGTTCCATATTTCTCAGCACTTTTCTTGAAACTGTCTGATGGAAAAATGAAATTACCTTGCAGGGTAACCACTCAACTCTCCACCTTTGCCGACTAACTCCCTCTTCCTCTGTCTCAGAAGATATACAGTACGCCCCGGCGTCATGCATGGACCAACACCAAGTCTGACACTTTAATTGAATTTACCGAGAAAAGCCCTTGACAGCCAGATTCTCTGAGCATGGTATAGTAACTCTGAGTTTAGTTTTATTCCCAATATCCACCTCACTCATAATCTGAGCAGCTAGAGGGTGTCATCACTTTCTGGAAAGTGAGAGGAAATTCATTACTCCATACATACCCCCCTTTTAGTCATCCATATCTATTACAAAGAGATTAGGCTTTATAAGACATGCTAAATGGGGCTTTAATTGAATGAGGGCATTAACAAGATGCATATGTCCACGAAGCCATTCGTTCCTATCCACCCCATATTTAATTTAATTCAATTGTGTGTAAAGTGCTGTTATAACTCTGACCGCTCCGTGGACCACGAAATCACAGTGCAGTGAAGAAATCTAAATGAGTAAACCCACAGACTTGAACGAAAATAAGGCTAACAATTCTTCCAGAACTACCGAACTGGTTTCCACTGGAGTGACTAACATGTAAACCCTGCGATAGAACAAACCCTTCTACCTTCAGACTACCATTGTAGGGGGAAGAACAGGTTCCTCGTGATCATGGAGAGTTGTTGTTTCACAAATTAACAATAGTATAGCCTCCATCATGTACCGTGGTGGCAATTGGAGATTTGTGCCCAAAGCTATTTTTTCCGAACATTTCTTAGCAAGCACGCTGGTAAAAAGTGAGACTTTCTACAATGGCTACATCGGTACGTGTTACTGTAATATAATACAATGTCAAACCAGTAAAACCATCTGAGCATGTGGAAATGTGACATCAATAATGCATTAATGTCAAAAGGAGCAGAGATAGGTGGGGACGCAGACGACGATGCACCAAGGTCTCAAATCTGTGCCTTGCTCTGTGGTAGTCTCGGTCTGTCCAGGTATGGTGTGTGTGTGTGTGTGTGTGTGTGTCAGTACTCTAACTCATGGCTGGTGCCTGTAGACGCTCTGGCCTCCTTCTTCACTCAGCTGTGAATATTCCCTCAGCAGTGAGATTTCCTCATCAGTCTGCCCACGGTGAAGGTGACTCCAACGACTACCTTTCCGCAGAAGTAAAGGAGTTTTACTCATTGCCGGCCAGGGAGCTCTCTTGTTTATTTCTGAGGATGCTACAAATGTGCCGGTCTGTTACAATCCTCTTTGAAAGCCTCCTGCTTCTATTTGATATTGACAGATTTGTTAAAAGGGAGAGTTTTCTCAACATAGATATATATATTTAGTGTGTGATCAATACGTGCAGGACATCAATAAATGCAACTATTCTATCAGTGTTGTGATATGCCCCATCGACTTACACAGAGTAGTTGACATCACCCCAGAGAAATAATATGTGAGAGTCCAAATCTGATGATTACAATTTTCCACAGCAAACTGCACAAAATATCAAGCATGCCCTTCGATTGACATTTGGACACGCTGCTCCAGTGATTACCCAGGGTACCCAGCACTGTATTCTCCTCTAATAGGGCAAAACTGACATGCTGTTCATTAGTGGGGTCTTGTAATCAAAGGTACACAGGCCCTCATTAAACAGTTGCCAATCATGTCTCCACATATCAGTGACAGCCACAGGAAGCTTGGCTGAGGGCCTGTGAAATTAGGATTGGCGTTTTGACAAGCACCCACCTTTTATGATGCCGTATCTACCAGCTAAGAATGGTTTTCGGTTTTATTTTGCTTTCATACTGATTCTTCAGCCCCGAAGAAGGAAGTTTTCCTTCCCTCAAACAAAGTTGAAAGTTATCTCTGCAAGAGATTGAGGCATTATGAACTTTAAAAAAGACCCCCTAATTGCAGACGGCTGCATAACTGCTTCTTCTTCATATTTCCATTAAGATAATTCAATTAAAAACAGTTAATTAATTACCAGGGAGCTCGTGCTGCTACAATGATTACGATGCACACCGGTTCATTTGCTGGTCAGATCCTCGTTTAAACAACGGGCAGGCGAAGCATGGCTCGGCTTGTTGTTCAGCATGTACCCGGGGGACGTAGAGGTTGTCAGACAACGGGCAGGTGGGTGTTGTGGCTGTGAAAGTGGTCATAAAGCGTTGCCCGTGGTCATACAAAGCGCAGATGCCGACCGACTGGTGGGTGGCTGCAACAGTCGTGCCCAGGGACAGCGCAGTGTAGGCAGGTGGTGGGTTCAAAGAATCAGAGAGAGCGGCTTAATAGGACACCCAAGGGTTGGCACTGCTGCAACAGAGATGGAGAGTCTCTTGGCTAAGCAGGGTACATCAAAGAGGTGTATGAGCTGAGAGCAGTCACCATCAGTGTGTTGTAGCAGCAGAGAGCAGCCAAATTAAAAACAGACATGAACATTACAGTATTTTGCATTGTGTCTCCTGTATAGCCGGGTATTGATTCACAATACCTGTGAGTTGTTTTAGCATTCAGCTACAGACGTGAAGGAAGAGGAAGCCTCAGGCCATGCCAGGAGCTTCATAGGTTCACCTGCGGGCCAACCCCACCCTTTCTCTCCTTAAGGGGGTCTCCTTTGTACTTTTCCCAAAAACTTTTTTCGATGTTCACCTCAGAAAACACATTGTTTTCAGTGATACCATTCATGACAACATGAGCCTGTCTATCCAGATAGGAGGGGTTTGTTCTATTTGTGGCTGAACAAACGTGGGATTGCGAAAATTAACTCATCTTGAAGATTATTCATTAGTACAACTCACAAAGAAAAATTACTACGACCCACTGAACTGAGTGAACCATGTTCTCTTTGATCTGATAAGGCACTTTGTGGTAAAGGATGAATAGGTCTATATGCCTGAATTTACCTCTCTCCTTTCCTTTCATGTCTACTTACTCTCTTTCATTCATTCAAGGTTTCTTGGAAAGGTCATCTCAGTAACAATAACCCATATGGATATTTTCCACACATGGACAAGAGAAGAAGTCAATATTTAGATGTAATATGTTGCACATGATATGGGGCTTGATGTTTGCCCTTAGCTTGTTTTTTCTGTTGCAGGCATGCTAGCAATGGCATTAGAGAAAATGTAGCAAATTATACTTTACGAACATTGATGATAGGATAATATCGGGATCAGATGTGATGGTACACTGCCATAATACCCAGCAGGAGTTATTTCACCGCCTCAAGCCACCTTCTAAGACATTCTGGTAATGCATTCAGCATCCACTTCCTTAGCACACAGCAAACTTCCATTTAATGTTTCAGAGGGAGACCAAAATATCTTCAGAATTGTTGTAAAAATGCTTCATTGAGGCTCGCTGCCCCTCTCCTATAAGCACATGAAACCAATCAATATCAAGAGGTGTTGCTCTTGCCAGAAGAGACAACAAGGTTGGTTTTTTATTATCAAAATCTAATAGAAGAAGAACAAGTGGAAGGATCTCTCGAGAAAAAAGGAAGATGATAGAATCCTATATTTCTTGAGGCAGAATAGAAAATAGACAAAATATCATTTTCAACAACAAAAGTCAAACAGGAAAAGATTAAACTTTGTGGCTTGATGGTTTCCCCGTGACACTTATTAGGAAACGATCAATTTGCTATCAACAGAGCGGTGCTGACAGGCGTAAAAACAATTATTGGTTGACACAGGGGCGGGGAAAAGCAAACATTTTAGTACAGTTATTGAAAGCTTGCTCTCTAAGTCAAACTGTGGCTAGGAATGTACATTAAAGACATGGCTGGAGTGGAGAGATATGTCTGTAAAACAGTGCGGCTCGACAGCTTCAGTGCATTTTCCTATAATCTACAATGATGAGTCTCATAATCAAAAGAGAAAAAATCATGAAAGACCTTCAAAGCCCATTTGGTCCAGCTTGCATTCAGCACCAAGGATAGCTCCACCTCTAGCTTGATTAGTTGAAAACCTGCTTCTGTGATCTACTCTCATCCTATTGTAAAACTGCGGATGTTTACACAGTTAGAAACATTTCAAACATGGATGGGATTTCATTTAAACTTCTGTGACAAAGAGGTTGCATTTAAATTGTCTTGCATTCATAGGAAGAAAAAAAACACCTACTTAACAGTTTCATTCGGTCCATGGACTTTGTGTGCTGAATGATGAGAATGGTGTTTTTTTTATCGCATAAAGAGACGAGGGTGCCAATTCTGTGTCTGTTCACAGCTTGAGATTCTCTTTGAATGTGCAGCACTGGTTTGCAGTAAATTGAATACTGCAAACTGCACAGCTGTGCAGGTTCATGCCATAGCTGAGTGTATGTGACTGTTGTTTTTCATCTTACCCTCTGCAGAGGCCTTAAAGAGATATGGAAAACCACAAAAACACAAAATAACTCTATTTTTATTTTTTTTTACCTTGAGGTGGTTGTATTGGACCGTATTACCGCATTATTATTGTCCTGCTGGATGTCATTAGCTTGTTTTTCCTCGTATGCCGCATGCACACCATTAGCTTTTCTGCATTAGCTGCATTAAATACACTAAATATAGGTTATAAATCACTTGCCTTGTAGCACACACAGAAGGGACAGATTTACAAAGAGTAATGTGGCATTTATTAGTTTTAGTCTGACTTTCTTTGGGAACTTGTACTTGCCTCTCACCCTCATAACAAAGAGTTTTTTGCGGGGAATGTTTACTTACTTATTTTTATACACAATTATATCATTATATCATCATGATATTTTTTTATATTATATTTTTCCTTACCAGTGGCAAATTCTTCTCATTGCATACATTGCAGGGGTGTTCATTAAATCTGTCACCGAGCAACAGCCATGTGATGGTACTGGTATTCATACAACCACCTCAAGGTACAAAACAAAACGACATGTTTAAGTACAATAACAGACGGTAGGCCTATCAGTATTGCCAGATGATGTTCACTAGATTAATCCATGTATGTAACACTTGCTACATGTTGATGATGCGTCATTAGATGCATTTGATCTATTCTAATACTGTTTAATCCTGTATGGCATCGTATATGGTTACATTGAGGGGTATACTAGTAGTTGTGGGATTATGATGACATGTATTTTATCAGCTTAATGTAGGACACTATTGTGTTCACTGTTCACTAACGCTTACCACCCAGCCTGGCAGCATCTACCTCATGTGGATATCCTCATGTGGCTTCTAAACTTTTATTTGTCACTTTGTTGTTCATTTTTATTGGCTGTGGTAGAGCAAGTTAGGTCTGCTGATCACAAGGTTGGTGGTTTGATCCCCAGCTCCTCCTGTCCACATGTCAAAGTGTCCTTGAGCAAGACACTGAACCCTTTTGCTCCTGATAGTCAGGCCAGCACCTTGCATGGTAGCTCACTGCCACTGATGTGTGAGTGTGTGTGTGAATGGGTGAATGAGAGGCATATATTGTAAAGCGCTTTGGATAAAAGCGCTATATAAATGCCGCCATTTACCATTCACCATTTCCTTCTATTCTTCTCTCTGAATGTCTATTCATAGATAAGAATGACTGGAGATGTTCTCTGAGCATGGCAGTGTAGGAGAGCTCACAGCCTCCCAAACCCATTTGTAGGGGGGCTCTGAAGGTGACAGATGAAGGTAAAAGGGAAAGCAAGGAAAAGGTGGGTTGGGGGAATGGTTTTATGTAGACGATGTACTTCAGGCCTTAAAGAATTCCACCATTATCCCAGTGTGCCTGTCTCCTGTCTGGAAACAGGCCTGTGAGCTGCTGAGCCCAGGGATATTAATTTGCAGCCCTAATGTTCTGTGGCAAAGGAATTGAAGTCATCTCAACACAAACAAATTGGATCTTGCAGCTCATCTGTAATGCAAGGCATGCCTGCAGGTATAGTGGCGAGCTGAATGACCTCCTCCAACAAGTAGAGGAGGATGCAGATAAAGACTGTGGTATGACAGTGGGTGCATTGCTAATGGTCAAGCTCATCCCATCAGTGACCTGGTGGGATGAGGGAGAGTGAAGTTAAGAGAGGATGAGGGAAGATAGATGTGTGTGGCGTCTCTGACTGATAGGCTGGTGACGAGGTCCTGAATGTAGCTGACCAGCCTATCCGAGTCTATTTCTCGGCTGCGATGGCGATGATGCGATGGCATGTGGGGCAAGACTGCGATAACAGCTTGTCATGTGAAATAATCTTCAGATTGAGTGAGGGATGGAAGGCAGAAAAAAAAAGAGGGAGAAAGGGAAGAAGAGATTGGATGACACAAAAAAACAAACTGAAAAGTACATTTTTGGAAGAGCGAGAAGAAGAAAGAACAGGCAAACTGTGAAGGATAAGGAGACGGGGGGATTTATAAAGCCTGTTGAGATGGAGGTGAGATCAGTGTTTCAGAACAGTGAGGCTATTACCCAGCCTGTCAGAGACACCTCCCTTTGTGCTTGGCCTCTCTTCTCTCCCCTGTTGTCTGTCCCTTGGTCATATCAACAATGATCGGTGCAGCTACAAGACAATGTTTGATCCTCTTGCCTTGCGGCTATTGTTGACCACTTTTTTTGTCCTTCCCTGTAGTGCACAGGTTTAAATGCCAAACTTGCCGTATATTGTACATGAAAGAAATAGGTGTCAATACCGCAAATCCCCGACTGCAAACCTACAAGCGTTCTCTTTACAGATCAAAATGACGAAACTGTAGCCACTTACGTGCTTCAGGAGCTGTAAAAGAAGATTTAGATCCCAGGTAATGATATGGGATTCAAACCTGGCGCTGCGCTCCCTTTGAAGTTCATTCACTTAAGTGAGCCACTTAAACTTCACATTAACCCCAGGGAGGCTGTCTTGAACTTTGAGTAATGACCTTCATTTAACAGTAGGGATAGGAACTAGGCCCATTATGGAGTTATGGCCTATAAATCAGAAAACACTTTTTTTTTTTTTTTTTTTTGAATTAACATTTTTAAAATATTAAGAGATATATTTTTTTAATAGATCGAACCATAACACTGGGCCTTTGCACAGAGCTCTCTAAAACAGTTTAGTGGGTTCTGACACAATTATCACATAAAAATGATCTAATCATTTTTTCAGCTCATATATTGAATGAATATCAGATATTACAAAAACACTTCTCTGTGAAGGACAGCTTATCAGAGCCTTTCAGTACTAAATAATAAGTAATAAACTGCTGCATGCCCAGTTTTTCTCTACAGGCGCAAATTCAGGTCATTCAGTAAATTAGATCCTTAACCCCTGTATACCAGTACACTATCAAATTGATGCGCAGTACTTGGGAAAATTGTTTTTTTTTTGTTTGTTTTCTTTGGTTTACTGGGTAGTATCTCATAAAACATCATAAAAAATAAAGTATCTAATAAAAAAGTATCTACTAAAAATATGTATTGTGAACATTTAACTATTTTTCTAGACAATACAGTGGGTGAATGATGTGGTTATCCTGATTGTTCCAGGCCTGTAGTAACTTAAACTACAGCAGCAGTTGATGCTGCACACCTAGCTAGGCACCGTGGGACTGGACAGCACCTGGACTTGTCCTTTTTCCACACAAATCTTAGAATAGAGTAGATTTTCTATCCTCATTTTCAATTCTATTATTGATATTCTGTAATTCCATTTTCTTATGATAACAGTTCATTTGTGCAATGGGAGCAAGTCTGAAAGAGCATCTCTCATCCTATGAGGTACAGTATGTATATCACAGTGGGCGGTCCAACACTGACCTTGAGTTGTGATGGTAAATGTCTTCCCATATTGCTTAGAGCAGATGTCTTTCAATAGTATTTGTTTATTTCTGTTTTTATTATTATTTTATTACAATTGAGGCCTGTACTATGTCTCTACTAGGTTCACAATATCATCCTATCCTCTTAAACAGCATCTATCTTCAGGTTTCCCACTAGCCTTTTGCTCTCAAGGTCTGTTCTTTTTCTTATTCCAAGAAAACTAAAGTGAGCGATTTGTGAAAATACTAAAACATGGGTGGTAGTGAAGCTGACTTTATTGCGACCCATGCGAACTGATCAAATCAGTTTGGTTCACTCACTGTAATTGTAATAGACGTTAGCTGGCTACTTTTATAGTTGCTGTCTTCCCTGTGAGCCTAACTCCCGCGAGATGACAGGCCATCCTAATGAAAAGTCACTTTAATATTCCTATTCAATCGTTGAGGTTAGTGACGTACTTTCTGTTTTTTTTTTTTTATATCTGGTATGGTATCATAATAATATTGTTATAGGATATTGTAGTTTATAGTTCTACTGTGATATTGTTGGCCCCAAAATGTTTTAGTCTATAGGATTACTATAATGCTTTTTAATAAGGGTGTGATGGGCTGTAAATTGTCCTGTTCAAGATGGGGCTTCGACTGACCCTTTGACTTAACGTAAGACCGTAGTGATCTTTTACCGTGAAGAAAAGAAAAATCTCCTTCACTCATTGGAAGTACAGTGAAAGTAAACGCAGGCGGGGAGGGTGGACGCTTATTCGCTTTGCGCACATCGGGGAGCCTGTTTGGCTGCTGTCCTCCTCTCTCCTCCGCATCTGTCTCTCTGAACCACCCCACTCTGGCATTGATCTTTCAGGGGAGGTGTTTCAACTTTGCAAAGGCAGCACGGTGACGTTTGAGTCGACTTTCGTGGTCCCGGGGTTATTAAGAGTCCCTATTTTTTTATTGATAGGAGGAGAAAGATTGCGAGACAGTGGCGGAGACCTGTGCAAATCGACACAAGTCGACTAAGTGATAGGCAGCTGTACATGCACAGATAAGAAAGTGTCAACAATGTTTAGTGTTTTTCTGTGGGCGATACCATCAGCATCCCAGCCATAATGCACAGGCGAAAACAAGCAAGTCGCTACATCTGCCAAACAATATTTGGACTGACAAGAACTCAAAGGTAAGAAATTCCTACCGATATTATCTGTTAAAGGCATGTCACATGAAGTTATAGTGTTTTTGCGTTATTTTCTTTTGCCACAAAGTCGCTTTTAACCGCGTGGCATATGCTCTGTTATTTAGCGGATTGCGCTCTTACAGATGGGATCGTAATTGTTGGGTGGAAAAAAAATGCCTTAACGCAAAAAAAAGGTTGTTGTTAGAAATACTCCAGAAATGCACATGTTCGTACCTCAGTATTAAACAGAAATAAGTGGAGAGGTGGAGCATTGCGATGTGCCCAGTGTGATGGAAGAGGTGTAGGATGTTAATAAAGAACTCTGCGCGCACACTTCATCTCTGGATATTCCGCCTGCAAACAAGTGCTGGAGCCTGCATCCCCATCCCTTGTCTTATTACCACATTATCGGAGTGTTTTTGAGTAGGATGTTGCTTTTCGGGCATAGGATATACAGTAATACGTAGAAACTGACTGATGGATTCGCCAGACCACTTGGTGAAAGCGTGCGTTCAAGATCATTGTGTGCAAGCAAAAAAATAACGCAGCTCAAGAATAAGAATACCTTCCGTATTTAGACTCTGGGTATGGTCTTGTTTTCTTTCTTTTCTTTTCTTTCATTCCTCATAGAGCAGGCACGCATGCGTTAATTCATTGTTTAATGTGGTAATTGTCTCATAGCATGGGCAAAATGGAAGGCACGCTCGCTCGCTCTCTCCCCCTCTCTCTCCCTATTACACGCACGCACACACACACACACACATACACACACACCCATCAGTCCAAGCCCTTTCTGTCTGATCTCCTTCACCCTGCTAAGCCTGCTGTCTAGAAGAATGGGGACTGCATAATTGGAGTCAGGTCTGATCACTGCAAGAATTCCACCACTAATGGACGGAGATTGGGAATCTTAACTCAAAAGGTGGCTGTTTCCAAATCACAGTTGCAGTTTCAGCAGTGGTTTTGCAACATCAGTTGTCTAGAAAGATGATGCATCCAGCAAGATTTAAAAAAAAAAAAGCATGTTTAGAAATGAATAATTGAAAAATGCACTGAACCCCGGTGTTATGTCACGAGCTAGCGGAGGCCACAATCAATAGGCAATGAAGACACATCAGTCAGAGCCTGCCTTTCAGCAGCATTCCCTGTAGCAACAGCGTTCATGTGAATGGGTTCTATTGAGAGCATCCTCCCTCTGAATTATTCACAGGCTGAGATTTCCAATAGAAGATTTACACATCAAGGAACACTTTAAATCATCTGATGGAGGTGAGGAAAACACTAAGCTAAGTGATAAGAGAGGAGCGCTACACCAAAGGAGACAAGGCTTTCCGAGGAAGGAATCCTTACCCATGTGGATGGCTCCATGCAAACGCTTTAATGTTTTATCGGCTCTGCAGATAGACAAGAGACAGGGGTTAGACCATCAGCAGGGCTGGTGACAAAGGGATGAGATTCAGATTAAGTTCAAGTGGATTATGACATTTTGCACAGTTTCCTTTGATGATAATAGTTCTTAAAAGGATCAGTCAACATGGTGCTAAGCCCATTACTCACTTCATCCTTTCTGACGCTTAATCTTTCAGTTGACTTCCATTGGCTCTGGCCTGAGGTAGAATTCACTCACAAATTTGGTTTGGGATTCATTCGCCTTTGGTGTAGCAAAGTGCATTACCTCCACACATGAACTAATGAAGTATCCCAGTGGGTGATCATCAATAACTACTTGGCATCATCTTATTATGCATTGTAAACCCTGGGCACTGCTTCACAAATGAAATTACAGAATGATGAATTTGTTCCACGGGAACTTCGGACCTTTACTGAGCAAATATCCGTATGCTATACCCAGGAAAAGCTCTCAGACGCACAGCCGGGATAAAACGTGTCGGTAAACATGGCCGACAGATAAGACGCATTGGTATTCAGCTGCGTCTCACAGCGCTGGCCCCGAGGCCTGGCTGATAATGCCTGCTCTCGGCGCCAGGGTGAGAGGTCCGAGGTTGATTGGCAACGGGCTGACACAGGCAAATAAAGTGTGCTGACTGGAGTCTAATGGGGTCGAGGCGCGCAGACACATCAGTTTGGCTTGCATGTTAGTGATGCCGTGGTCTCATTCTTACTCTCCTGCACCCGTACGCCTACAGGTTGCTCGCTAATCTATTTTGCCCTTGTCAGACACCCCTGTGCACAGCAGCATGGCACATATGCATGTACCTGCGGGATCTCTCCCATACCAAATTGCTTTGCTCACCACAGCACTTCTCTCCCTCATTCCACATGAGTTGTGCCTCTCAGGTATTTTTTTTGAGTGTTTTTGTTTTTTTTATACCTCCTATCCCTTGCTGTCTCCCAACATGCCCAAATGCAGTCAACCTGACAAACACATCAGAATGATCTCTCTCTCTATCTATCCCTTGTTATTTGTAACTCCCACATGTAATCCCAAACACACCCACCCACCCATACACACCTACATTCACCACCCCAAAACCCAACAACGACAACAACACACTCACACAGAACCATGTTTATGTCTATGATATTCATCCCCATTCGTGTGGTTCTAAGACGTCCTACATTGCTCAGCTTGCACAGACTTAGCTTATTCACACTTAAATTCCCATTTCCCTGAGAAATCCCTGCACATACAACAACACACCAGAACCCTGTTTGGAAGCATGACAGCCCAAAGAGATTTTGCAGTGCATCCCTGAGTAATGGCACGAAAAGAAAGCCGTCGTCTGCTCGTGGTTTTTGAGGAGAGCGGGAGTGGCACAGTGGCAGAAACAGCAAAATATTGAATTTTTAAGTCCGGACCACGAGGCTCTGCATGACACCTGCCTGACGTTGGCATGGTGGCCGTTGCATCTGGCTCCTCAGACCATGTCGGACTGAAAAGATTATCAGTAGTGTGTGTCTGTTTGGAGTGTTAGCAGTGATCTGTTTGGAAAACCTGCAATTTTTAGCATCGGATGCCTGCTTCAGATGAGGCGGAACATAAAGATGCGTGTAGTATGTCTACACATCAATATATCATGGTCAAATTAATTGGGATACCTTGATATAATTACGATCGGTAGGCTGTCGGTAGCCTCTAGCCTCTTCAGCTACAGAGCAGCGCCTCCGGAGCTTGCAGGGATTCACAAGGGATTCTCAAGAACAGTTTAGCAGTGCAGATGCTCGCTGGTCCACCTGTTGAAGGACTAAGCACAAGGCCAAGCTGCCCCAGGGCCTCATGCCCCAGAAATGCAGCAGACACAATATACAGTGTATAGCACATGGCGGTAGGTAGGTAGAATATCCTAAGTAGACAGCAACCTCCACACGTTTTCACCTTTCGCTTGTATTTGCTCATAGCGTAGTACCTCCATAACCAAATTACTCATACTTGCAATCAAGTGGCTCAATGGCTATGGATCCCAGGAGCGATGGACCGGATTGGTGTGGAACAACAATGTCAGTATATTGAGATAGAGTAGGCCCAGTGGGGAGGGACTCTGAGAAATTTGTTGGCATGCTTCAGGACGCCTGGGAGCTTGGGGCTTGTATTTTATTCATAGGGCAGAAAACAAGGAAGGTACAGCAAGAAAAAAAACCCTCCATGGAAAACCAACAGGAAAGAATGATGAATTGCCTGGAGTAACTGGAGGGAGACGAGGGAGGGCAAGAGAGGCAGACAGAGAGAGAGAGAGATCCAATATGGATAGGATTAGGAGAGCAGAAGTGATCATTGCACTGTGTGCACGTTAAAGAAAGATTAACAGAGAAGAGAAGTGAGGGAGTGGCACCCTCAGAGGAGATGGTGCATGAATAAAGAGAGTGTGTGTGTGTGTGTGTGGTGGGGGTGATAACACATCAATGACATCACTGGTTGCCCAATCAGTCTCTTCTGTCCTGAGGAGACTTCCACTTCCACTTCCTAGAACGCAATTACATAACCACATACTGCACGGAGCTGAATATGTTACGGTGTCAGGGAGTAGACGTCGTCTTCATATATCATCACTACTCCTTGTATGTGAAGAGGATGCTCTTTTCAGACACAAAAATGTAAAGATAACGGCAAAATGAACACTGTAATGTTTTGTTTCTGACCGAGGAAAGTGTGTGGGTCGTCTGTAAGATGATTAGGGTGCAGGTTATTATATAACCTCTGAACCAGCAAGTTATTACCCATATCCCATTTGCTATGCTGCCAGTTTGCATTATGAATTATCACGTTGCCTTCCAGCGGCTACAACCCTCTCTTCATGCATCTGCAGCAAGCCAGCCGTACACAAACGGGTCAGGACCCCCAAAAATATAATCTGCTTTTGCTGTCTCTATTTTAACGTCAGATTAATCAGATGAAGGTTACTAAGGAGGTGGCGGCCGAGACGCCGGAAACTCACGCGCGGGTTGTTTTGGTCGTCTGTCGCAGGCTGGGAGACGTGACTAGGAGAGCAAGTGAAGTTTGAAACGCACAGTAGGCGTGTCTTACTGCAGCTGATTAAGGCCTGTCAATCAGGCACTCGGGGCCGCTCTTCTCTGGCATCAGTTTCAAGCAAAAACACAGAAAATGTGCACACACACGCACACACACAGATGGCAGTGGTTAATGTTCAGTGGGCATTTCAAGTAGCTTTGATGCATGGCTGTTAGTGTGCAGAGCGAGGATACAGATTAAAGCTAATTGAAGCGTCTGCAAGGTGAGGCCTGACATGCTGGAAGAGTTGTTGCTGCTGTGGGAGTGACAGCTAAACTTTGATCAGAGATGAGCCGGTGTTTGGTAAACTGTTACGTGCTTGTCGGTGTCAAATGATGAAGGTCTCTTTTTATTTTCACGTTTAATCTGAATGCTCTCTCTCTTTTGCTCTTTCCATCTCTTCTTTTCTTTCTCTGCAGCTCTCAGAGTGTTGATTGCCATTAGCGCCTTCCTTGACATCAGCGTACATCAGTGAAGATCTCATCGTCACGCTCCTCACTCCCCCATCTCCTGTGTAGAGATAACGCTGCAGAAAAGCTCCTCCCACTGACCTTTTTGACCCCGGTTACTATGGAGAACCTTAGTGAGCTCCAGAACCCTCTTCTGGACAAGAACAGTAAACACGTGGTCAACGGTTATGGAGGCGACTTCCCTAACAACCAGTACCAGGAGAACATCATCAATTACTTTGTTGGAGGCGGAGGCGGAGGCGAGGGAGGAGGAAAGGTGAATAACGGCAATGTGGTCAGCGGAGGAGGATACAACACCAACGGGAAGACGAAATCTCAGCAGCTTTTGGACGCCACCTCTCTGCACCTGGCAGTGGAGGCCTTCTACAGGCCCAACTTCATCCTGTACAAGGAGGACAGTGGCAGCATCAAGGCTAAGGAATACAAAAGCGAGTGTTGCGAGACCACGTTCACGGAGAAGAAAGGGAAGGAGGTGTGTAGCACGGCCGGGGCGGACACGCCTGGCACGGAGGACCCGCAGGCCAAACTGCTGGAGGACGGCGAAAACGTCAAGATCCAGACTGTTTCCTACGAGGTGGAGGAGGAAGAGTACGTGGAGTATGAGGTGAGAGAGAGAAAATGCATGAGTGGAGGAAAGAGAAAGAAACAGACAGGGCTTGCATTAGGGTTCGACCAGTAGGGTGTTTTGGAGGCTGATGCCGATACCGATGCTGACAGCAGATCTCTTGTGTCGATGTGCAGGATCTTTAAATTTGACCTTTTCATGTCAAAAAATGACTCAGTAAAAAGTACTCCATCTTTTCCCAGAGTTTTATTCTTGACAGGGAGGAAAAGCTGCTGAAATGGCATTTAGATCATCATGGGACACAAAAACTCTCCAGTGAAACCCATAAAAATAGTATTTCAAGGCTGGGTGAACTAGATTTCTGTGCAGGTCTTAACTGTAAAATACTTCCACATCACTTGGGAATGATTTCTCTGGTTTGGGTCAGGGGGGTCAGGGAGGAACCTTCATTATAGTGGAAGTGGATGACATTGACTGGCTGATATCTGGTTTGCAACAGAAGACCAATATGGCCTTTATATATATCAGTCTTACCCTAGCTTGTGTCCCTATTTGTATTTCTCTGTGTGTGAGAGAGTGAGAGAGAGAGAGAGAGAGAGAGAGCATGCTTGTGTGGCTGTGGTGTGTGTACCTTTACTGTCATCACACCAAAGGATTGGGCGTGATGCCTGGATCAGACTGACATTTTACTCACTACAAATCCCATTTGATCCACTGACCTTGGCCTCAATTCCAAACTCTGGTTATATTCATCATTAGATAATAACAAATCACTCATGCCTGCATCACCTAGGGATATTAGGGGCTACAGTAGCTACAGTATTTTCTCTCTCTAGCATAGCCAATGGCACAAAGCACTCCAAGGGACTCAGGGGATTGGGCAGGCAGCAGTGTAAAGAAGAGAATATGGAGCTCAACCAACGTCCTGCAAGAGCGTAGGCCTAATGGACTGGCTGCCACAAACCCATGAGTCCACTAGAATTAACCTGAATTCCTGCGATAAACATGCAACTGCTGAAATGCAACGTGACATGGCCACATATAGCACAGGAACTCACTCTGCAGAGAGGCGATGCATTTCAAGGCATGAATAAAAAAATAGCACGGGCCAGAAACATCTAGATTACCTCAGCTTCACTGAAAGAATGAGACGGGGGGGGGAAGTGCCTGTTATGGCTTTTATATGCAGGTGGCTCACTATCATTTTTTACATACAGCAGAGGAACAGACACCCTGAGGTGCAATTTTTACGATGTGATGTTCTCAAAACTCCTCTTTGCTCGCAGGGGTAGGTGGATAGACTGCACAACATGTTGGAGGCTCATCTGAGGCATTCAAAAGGTTAAGTGGACACATTACCGTGCTGCTAGCGCTTTTCCGCAAAGCTTCCTGTTCACAAATGAACCAGTGCATAAAAAATGCTTCATCAAGCCGCCGCAGTCGGTTTCAAGACGCAAAAGAGAAATGCTCAGTGGGACTCATTACCGCAGCCACCCAGCAGTAGACCAGAAGTGTGGGATTGCTCTACCGCCCTACCCGTAGTCTGACACAATGACAAGACCTCACACATCTATACATAGACCCTCTAGTGTTTTAGCAGTCAAAATGTAGGAAGGTACAATTCAGAATTTAATCTCACAAAGCTATTATCTTGTTGTTTTTTAAAATTGTATCCACCTGTTAGGGGTAATGGACACTGGGCATTTCAAGTAAATGGCAATGCTATGGTGGGTATTGTGTGTATGCATGTATGTGTGTGTGTGTGTGTCTTCCAGGTGTTAAACATACACCATCGTCCTTAATGGGGATATGCTTCGTAATGGACCGTGCTTAGTGCTTTCAGATACATGAGTGCAGAACTCTGTATATATCCTCTGCAAACCTTCAGTTTGAAGCTTTCTGAAACCCAATCTCTTTCTCTCTCTTTGAGAAGGAGATACAAAGAGGAAAAAGTGTTGTAGCCGGTGGAAACGTCCTCTGAGGAGCTGAGGGCTGGGGGTGTAACAAAGGGATGGGACTTGATACCTTCATATACAGGCAATTTTCTGGTATAATCTAAACTGCTCAGTCGTTCATAGCTGGCTCAATGGTTGTCCGTGTCATATGAGTGTCTGTATTGAGGAACGGGGTAACTATTGTACAGCAAGGGTACCTAACTTTTCACTTTGATTATGGGGTTTGAAAGTGAGGTGACAAGGAGCAGTCTTAAAGCACAGTCAGCATTATTACAATAATACCCAAGAGGCCAACCTTTACTGCTATTATGATGGTGATGTGTCATGGAAGTACCCATACAGTAGAGAACATCTTTAAGGGTGTTATGGCTGCTATACAACAGTTACCAACGCAAGTGCATTGTCAAACGTTTTCTTCAAAGTAGTGTGCATACACAGGAATAGAAAACAAGAGATTTCTCACCTGGTACCTTGGCCATTCTACTATCTAAAATATATTTAGAGGAGATGAAACATAGGAGAGTGGCAGAATGATGATTATCTAGCTTCCTGGTTTCTACTATTTAAGCTCAGCAAATAATTAAGCCACAGGATGTGTCTTACAGTCTGATTGAGCATGGTTGGAATACGGTTGGACAAAGTCACGTAGCTTGAGCTACCTGCTATTTAAGGATGATTGCTATGATTATAGGGATCAGAGTTATTATCGTCCACATGCCAAACAGTGAGGAAATGCCAGAGCTCACCAGGTGCTGCATACAATATTGTAAACAGTGTAGGACAAATCTTTAAATTCTTACTGATGTAGAAAAGTTCTTGAGTCTGAGGTTCATCTTAGTTGAATATATATTTATTACAAAAAGGATCTCGAGAGGAAGAGGTGTACACCGCACATAGGCAACATATATTTCTTCAAAGAATCAAGGGTTTGCACTGGTCTTTAAGCACCATTCAAGGACGTGACAGAATGTGCAGACATAGGAACAGGTGACACAAAAAGCGATAGAAGGACCGTGAAAACACCACATGTTGTGTCCTGTTGAGAACATCCATAGTCTAAACAAGGCCACGGTGACAAGGGCCTCTGGGAAGGAGAAGTTACGGCCCAAAGGTTACAGAGAGGAGACCATTCTACTCACACAGCATGAAACAGTATATTCACAAGAGAAAGTCAGTACATCTGTAGTCCATATATGCACATGCGTGGATGTGTAGGTTCAATTTTCCACGACACTTACCAACTCGTAAAAGATCATCATTACCTGTAGACATGGACTTGCAGTTGTCTAAGCCAAAGAAGAACCCTGAATTTAATAACTCATCACAAAACTAGAAGGTTCTCTGAGAGGGCAAACGTCCTCCAACCTGCTGTTCCACCCAAAGACTTCATTCTCGTCACTTAAATGTTAAGTTAAATACCCTTAGGATTCAGAATGAAGTCTCTATCTCCATTAGTTTCATAGTTATGGTTATAAATGATAATTGTCTAATGGCGGAAATCCCAGATGGTCCTATCTGTCCACCGAAAAAAACTAAAAAGAAACTACTATACTTTACCTACAGAATAACAAGATAAAGTTTTATATTTCATTTAAAATGTAATGAAAGGAAGGTGCAAATTTTCCAAATATCAAGACCGTTTGGATAGGTCACCTAGGAGAGAAACTTCATCAGGGAGCTCTAAGTTCCCCACCTTTAAATATCACCACTTGAGAAACATGAAGTGGGCTACAAGAAACTCACTGATTTAACCATACTACTCACTGGTAACTGTTAAGCTTCTTGAGAAATTGATGAACTCGGTATCATTAACCTCATATTGTTACTCTCAACAGTTGTAGAGCACGCTAACAGCTGCAAAGGGCAAGCGTCCATGGCTAGTGTGTTATTCAGGACACGGAGACATCCACTCATCAGTTCTCCCTGAGATACACTCAAACCCTTTGTACAAAGTGTTGCTTATATTCAGTTTGAAAGGGAGAATAGCCATAGTCTGCGTTCTCTCCTGCATTCATTCGCCTTCATTCTCCTGACGTACCGTATTAGAGGAGCGAAAGGAGGCCCAGGTTCAAGCCCCCACGATGGCAAGCAGCCACCCTGCCCAAGTGCCCTTGACCAAGACACTGAATCCCTCCCAGCTCCAGTGGTGCACTCTGATCTCTCTGAGGAGGAGGCAAACAAAAAGATAATTTATCCTTTGGGGGTCAATGTAATAACACACAGTCTTTCCACGTTGGTGCGGGCTTGCTGTCCTTTCCTAGCCCCGTGTTCGAGGCTTCTACTATGCCTGGGAGGGCAATCAAGTAAATCTAATCTCTCACCTCTTCTCATCAACGCCTGCCTTAACAATTGACAGTAGGCAGTGGAGGCCTGCCAAGCAATTCAGGCAGGTAAGTGAGATTGGCCTCATCAGAAAAAAGTGCCTCACACCCAGTGACAGAGTCCTGGCTGAGGGGAGAAAGAACAGCTCCTTGCTAAGCCATTATAGACTTGGGAGGCAATTGTCACTCTGGACCTGTGCTCCTGTAGGTGAGAGGAGTTGTGTCTCAACTATACCCACCATATCTTGACTTTGCACTACCATGTAACAACAGCCCAGTGCCAGGAAATACCGTAGTACAAGATAAGTCAGGAGTCTCTGTCCTGGGACTGGACATCATTTTTTTAAACCACTTATCCAATACCTTTATATTTCAACTTGAAAAACGTCAGGGCCTGGAAAAAAAAATGACTGCATTGCCCGTTGCTCCACTTTGTTGTAACTGCAATGC